>JZKD02S2346309.1:1162617-1172851 GCA_000966675.3 Picea glauca
GTAAGTCTTTAATAAATTAAATTATTAACCCCTTTAATTCTTTACTCAAATAATTAATGAGTCAATTAATAATTAATTAATCATTGACAGATATGAACAAGTAACTAATAATAATTAATTAATTAATATTATTAAGAAATAATTATTGTTTAACTAACATATTAGGACAGACAGATTATCAAATTAATTGTAATTAATAATCCCTATACATCTATTTGACCAGGTTCATTACAGAGCAGGGTCATTACATACACCCACCCTTCAGGAAACTTCGTCCCGAAGTTAAGGTATCTCATGGTACAAAGTAAAAGAAACATGGTTCACACATTCATAACAATTAACCGACATTATTAGTAAGTAAGTCAAGAAAAATCATACATACTAGTGTACATGTACAAGAAATGCATGTGTAGCTAGTACATACAAGTCTCGTGCATGTACTAATAATCAATAACTATCACCCTTTAGTAATTTATGTATGCATCCAATCCAATCAACAAGACTAGTCTCTCATATCATACAATAAACCAATCAAATGTTTGAGAAATCCTTTAATTACAATTATTCGGTTCAACAATTTTATTTAGACAACTGTGGTTTAGTTACATAATTATGAATATTCATATATACACATTTTCTTTTTAGAAGGGAAAACATAAAATTCCACCATAAGACAAATCTCCATACTTTCTCAACTATTTCTACTCATCCTTCCTCCTTAACTTACTTCCATCTCCATTCTTATCCTTCCTCTACTAGACTATCTTGGAGTGTCAACTATATTGACCTAATTCCAAATAGAACCCGTAAGCAGAAGTGTCACTATCTCGACCAAGCTTCCCTAGCAGGCAACGGATAGTCATCATCACACATCTTGGGGAGCATGAGCTAACACTGTCCTCCCATGACTTCAGGTTTCAGAGGATACACGATGGGAAATGCCTCCAGCCCTCCTAATCATAACTAGGGTCCACACCCTACAATGGAATATAGAGTGGCACAATGTTGTTGGGGGTTTTGTCATCATTTATTCTGTTTTGGGCAGTCTCATCACCTGAAATCCTACACTGGTCCACATATCATAGCAATGCATCCAAACCAATATAATTTCACATACAAATATTCATACTATAATGTTTATCGACTAGTGGTCATGATATCCACTTTCCTCATCCTTATCCCTTGGCTATTTCATAGCCCATAACCTGTAGATCAGTCTGTAACACAAACTCATACATTTCTATGCATTATCATCATGTAATTGCATACTATCATCATTTCAATTTGGTATCTCTATACTGACAACTTAACATCAAAGTTTTCAAGTTAGAAATAGATCTCATAATATCCCATAATTCAATTTCAACACCCATTCATAAGATTATCATTTACCAAATAGATTGCATCATATCCAACATCATTCTAATAGCATTTAAACATTCATAAAATTTACATTCTCACAATATGTCGCATCATATACATCATCATCAATAACATTTAAACATTCATAAAATTACATTCACATAGTAGATCGCATTATATACATCATCATCAATAACATTTAAACATTCATAAAATTTTCATTCCCATAGTAGATCACATTATATTCATCATCATTAATAACATTTAAACATTCATAACGGTTCATATGTCTTAAAATGTTAAGTGTATCATTTAATAGTTTTCACCGTGAAGAGAAAATAATACAAGTAGGCCTCAGGTAAATCCTGGCTGTCTAAGTCAAAAGGTGGTGTTACATACACCCCACCTTCGAGAAACATATTCTCGAGGTGGTCAAAAAAGTGAGGGATAGTCTCGTCGTAATGTCTCGGCATCTTCCCAAGTAGAAGATGCTGGACTATACTTGTCCCATTGGACCTTAACTTGGTCTACCAGACGGTTCCTGAGCTGTCGAACTCTACGGTCCAATATGCGTAATGGTTCTACCATGAGAGTTCCCAAGTTCGATACCTTCAATTCCTTCCAATTTAGTTTATGTGATTCATCAGCAACATAATGACATAAAACAGATACATGAAACACATTATGAGTTTTATTCAAGTGGGGTGGTAGTACGAGACAATAGGCAACAGGTCCAATTTTCTCTTGGATTATGAATGGTTGTATAAATTGAGGTGACAACTTTGTACCCTTCCCGAACCATATGGTACTCTTATTAGTCCTAATATGAATGAAAACCTGGTCTCCCACTTCATAACTTCGGTCGGTCCTATGTGCATCCGCATACTTTTCTGCCTATCATGTCCTTCCTTTAGTCTCTGCCTAATCTGAATCACCTGTTCCTCCATCTCTTGAATCAATTCTGGCCCAACTATTACTCAGTCTTCTAGTCTATCCCAACTCAATGGAATTCTTCATGGCCTTTCATACATAGCTTCGTAGGGTGGCATTCCGATGGAGCTATGAAAACTATTATTGTAGGCAAACTCTACCAAAGGTAGGTACTTCTCCCACTGGGTTTGATTATCCATGACATACATCCTGAGCATGTCTTCCATGATTTGATTTACTCTCTCAATTTTCCCATATGTTTCATGATGATAAGTTGTGCTTAAGTTCAACTGAGTCCCCAACGCAGACTACAAACTTTTCCAAAACCTAGAAGTGAATCTGTAGTCCCTATCTGAAATGATCTTCTTAGGTATCCCATGCAAACGGATAACCTCGCTTAAAAACACACGTGCCACATCAGTGACATCGTAAGTGTCTCTAACTAGAATAAAATGAGCACTCTTGGTTAACTTATCAACTATCACAAGAATGGCATTGTGTCTATGAGATGTGAGTGGCAACCCCACCACAAAATCCATAGAAATGACTTCCCGCTTGGACATAGGAACATCATGTGGTTGTAGGAGGCCTGTCGGGTGATGGTGGTCGTCTTTCACTTGTTGACACTCTAGGCACTTGGAAATGAAATGGACTACATCACGCTTCATGCCTACCCAGAAGAAGAGCTTCCTCATGTCTATGTACATCTTCTTCACACCCGTATGCGCACAATAAAGTGCTCTATGGGCTTCCTTCAGTATGATGCTTTGAATATCCCCATTTTCATGGATGTACATCCTTCCTCGATATCTCAATAGTTTGTCTGCTTCCAGACTATATCCTTCATACTTTGGATCTGACTGCCTCCTGCTCTGGAGGTTTGAAGTAACCTTTAAATACCAACTGTCTCATTGGAGTTGTGTCAACAAATGTTCCCTCAGATTGACCTTTAAGGGTACTAAAGAGAAGATACGTGGTCTCCTACTCAAGGCATATGCGACCACATTTTCCTTTCCCTTGATGTATGAAATACCAAAATCGTACTCACTCATAAAATCACTCCATCAACTTTGCCTGGCATTCAGATCCCTTTGAGTGAAGAGATGTTTTAAAATTTGATGGTCCGTTCTGAGCTCAAAGTTTCACCCTACCAGATAGTATCTCAAAATTTTCAGAGCTAGCATTACAGCTACCAACTCTAAATCATGATTCGCTTATAGCTCTTCATGTTTCTTCAACTTCTTGGACACATAAGTTATCACTCCTCCATCCTTCATTAGCACAACCCCCAACCCTTGCTTTGAGGCATCCGTGCATACTGTGAAGTCCTTTTCCATTTCTGGCACTCGTAGAATTGGTGCACTAGTTAGTAACCTCTTAAGCTCAATGAATGCACTATCACATTCTTTTGTCCATTCATACCTAACCCCCTTGTGCTTTAAAGTGGTGATGGGTTTCGCTATTTTGGAGAATCCCTCCAAAAATATTCAATAATAACCTGCTAGCCCCATGAAGCTTCTCACCTCATGGGCATTTTTCGGCACTGGCCACTCCACAATGGCCTCTACCTTTTCTGGGTCTACAGATATTCCTTCATCGAAAATGATATGACCTAAATAGTGGATCTCTTTCTGAAAGAAGGAACACTTCGACAACTTCCCATACAATTTTTTCTCTCTAAGGCAGGACAACAGTACCCGTAAGTGTTCCTCATGTTCTCTTTCGTTCTTGGAATAGATGAGGATGTCATCTAGAAAGACTTGTACAAAATGGTCTAAGTACTTCCAGAATACGACATTCATGAGGCTCATGAATACTATTGGCGCATTGGTCAATCCAAAAGGTACTATGACAAACTCGTAATGTCCAAATCGAGTTTGAAAGGCAGTTTTTGGGATGTCGCCTTCCTTAATCCTTAACTGATGATACCCTGATCGCAAATCAATCTTTGAGAATACTGCTACTCCTTTCATATGATCAAAGAGGTCATCTATTTGTGGCATTGGGTACCTATTTTTCATTGTAGCACGGTTCAAGTCCCTGTAGTCTATACACAATCGTAAGGATCCATCCTTCTTCTTTACAAAAATTACTGGTGCACCCCAAGGTGAAACAATGGGCCTTATTAGCCCTAAGTCCAGTAACTCTTTCAACTGCATTTGCTATTCACAAAGTTCCGGTGCTATCATCCAATATGGAGTTTTGGAAATTGGTTCTGCACCAGGTTTTAGCTCAATAGTATAATCAAGCTCCCTCTCAGGAGGTAACCCTGGTAACTCGTTCGGGAAAACATCCTTAAATTCTTACAATACAGAGTATTGATTTGATGAGGGTCCCTTCCTTTCATTCACTGCTTCCACTACATATAGTCAACACCCTTGCCTCAAGAATCATTTAACCTTCATAGTTGAGATAAAGCGTAATGAAATTTTTCTCTGTACACCCTGGATCTCTATTGGCCTTCCTTCGTCGTCTACATAGAGCACCTTTTTTGAGAAACAATCTACCAAAGCTCGATGAGATTCTAACCAATCCATTCCAATGATTAGTTTGTATGCCCCAAGAGCAGTGACGTATACCTTCAACCTGGTAGTACACACTCCTAGTTTTACTATACAAATATCAACACTAGGTCCTACCACTTTCTTTTCCCCCAAAGCCATCTCGACTTGTTTAAAGTCATCTTGCTCGTAGGCTGCAAATCCACTCTTTTCTAATGCAAAAGGTGAAATGAAACTATCTGTAGCACCAAAATCAAATAAAATATTAACGTTGATATGATTTAGTGTACCTGATGACTCCACCACCATGGATTGATGCTCGGCCTAGTGATTATTAACCACTGCGTAAATCTGGTGGCTGTTACTTGCTCTTCCCATCAGGGCCTTTCCTTCTCTATGCACGAACCCTGATTGTAACTCTGGGCAATCACGCTGGTAATGGGGTCCTCCACATCCCCAAAAAGTAACACGAGATTGAACCTATGCATTGTTATGTGATTGTCTCTGAAATGAGTTCCTTCCCCTGGAACCCCTACCCCTACTAGTTGTTCCCTGAGATGGTCGTGGACCTGTCTGCGTCGTTGGTGATGAATGAGATGTTGCACTAACTGCCATTGAAATCCCTGCATCTATTGTCCTTGGCATGACTCTGTTACCATATGGAGGTGGCCTTGAGCCCCCTCCACTGGGAAATGTCCTAGGGGCCTTCCCGATGAATCCAGGATGATGCAGAGATGTCGGTCTTGTACCCCCGGTTAATTTCATATGTTGCTCCACATAACGCACATTTTCCACAGTTTCTGCTACCAAAGACGGTTTCCACATCCTCACCATAGCTCTTATCTTAGGGTTCAATCCATAGACGAAACACTCTACCTGTCGTTGGTCATTATCCATATACGAAACATATTTGACCAATTCCATAAATCTGATCTCATATTCTTCTACAGTTTTGTTTCCCTGTACTAAGGCATGAAATGCCCCTACCTGTTGTTCCTCGTAGTACACTGGAAGATATTTTCTTCGGAACCTCTCCTCGAAAAGTTACCAAGATACTGTGTATGGGGTAAGATGCAGTTGTCTTTCCAGGTCACCCCACCAGTTCAAGGTGATGTCTCTTAACTAAAAAATTTATATCTTTGCCTTTGAGTTGGATGCATAGTCCCTTAAGGAAAAACACCTTGTCATGCCTTCCAACCATGCTTTTGCGCGTTCACTGGCGCGACCCCCGACAAAATCAGGAATTTTGATCTTCTGCAATTCTCGAGTGATGTCTTCAGGTGGAGGTCATCCACTTGAATTAGTTGATGCTTCTGGATTACCCATTCCATATGGTGGGGGTTCCACTTTGGTCCCTGTTGGTTGTCGCCCCTTTAAAGTTTCATTTATGGCCTCCAATGAACGCAGTGTGAGAGATAGTTCAGGAGATGGTGGTGGAGGTGCTGGCGGTGTTGGCAGTGCCGGCGAAGATGCTCCCCTGCCTTGATTCCCTCGAGTCCTAACCATACTGTATGATTTAACCTGTATCAACCAAAGTTGTCAGGGTGAGTTCAAGGACATTTCAAATTTGCACTACTTAAACTAGAAACAGGGTTAGGCGTAAGTTTTTCTTTACTTGTCTATAAACAGACGTTACTCTCTTTAGGGGATTGGCTGGGTTAGGATTAGGATTAAGCATCTAAGATTTATTTATTTTCCTAAGAAAACTATTAACTCCCTTTCCCAGTAGCTACGCTAGCCTTGTGTCATACTCGCCAATTCCTCTAGCTTACTCTCCTAGTGTGTATGCCGCCTCCTTTCCGCTTGTCCTAGTCTAAGTCCTTTAAACTTTTCACTTACAACTAATTATCCTTTGATTCTTGACTCGTGAGATTTCCTTAGCGCATTGTACATATGCATTGAATTTCATGTCTCGGTGGCTGCAGGTGTGAGTCTTTAAGGATTGTAGAGTGGCTTTCGGCATTGGAACTTAGCGCTTGTGTGCTGTGGTTATGTATTGCTTCCTGACTTGTGGTCGTATGATGTAGTGAGCCTGAGGTGATGCATTGAAGCTTAGTGTTTGAAATTGACTGATGGAATGGAATGGAGTGGAGGGACTTGGCGCTTGGCTCGATGAGTTGTGTGTACGGTCTCGTGAGCTTAGCGCTTGGATAATCGGAGATTATTCTTCAGGATAGTACTTTGCTACTATTGATAATTAAACTATTTATATGTGAATTTATTTGTAAAAGTGATATGTGTGGCATGTTGGTGTTAGTTCTCTTCTTAATGCACTTTGCTTGATGGGTGGTCTTGGGTTGAAAACCCATGGACCCTCTAACATTTTAATTAACTTTAATGTAGTTTACTTTACACTAAATATACAATTAATTTAATTAATTTTTATTTTTTTTTAGATAATTAGTTACACTAATAATTTTAAAGTTACTTAATTATCTTTTAAAAAAATTTACTTTATACCAAATTATCCTAAATTAACTTTAAATTAATTTAAACTAAATTAACCTAAATTATTTTTACACTAAAATAATAAAAAATATATAAACGAACACACAAAATTTAATAATAAATATATAAAAATTTTAATAAAATATAAAAAAAAAAATCAAAAAAATAATAAAAAAAACAAAAACAAGTGCAGGCACACATGGATTCCATGTGCCCACCTTGCTTCCTCCAGCGCCTTCCTTTACTAAACCTTAACTCTACAATTCCCATCATTTTCTTTTGGCTACGTGGTCGGCCACCATGGTTGTTCCCCCTGCATCCTTCCTTTTTTTTTAGTGGTTCTCTCGTTGAACTGGTATGCAATCAGTTCTTCCCTGATAACTCAGTAGCAGGTCGAGGGAGGAGACTAGGTTTTGAGGAGTGGTATGCGGGCTTGCACCTGCATTATTTTTGTATATTAAATTAAAAAAAAAAAATTATATGTGCAGCACGCGGCTCTTCCTTGGTGTGTTGTTCCGTGTGTTCCAGTGGTTTTTCATTTTGGGCGCTAGGTTTTATGTTAAATGTGTGGATAACCCGTGTTGTATTGTGTGGATAACCCGCATTGAATGTGTTATGTGTAGGTGGTGCATGGAGTTGTTCGCTGGTGCGTTGGACAACTTTGACTGTTGTGTACCCCCTTTTGGGCTTCTCGTCCATGTGACTTGGCCTGATGCTTTGTGCTTGTTCGTTGGGCTTGTGTATTGTGTTGACTTGGCTCTATGGATGCAGGTCTTAGCTCTTTCTTTGGTAATTTTTTTCTTGGGTGTTTTTATCTATGGAGAGTGGAGGTAGCTCACGGATGCATTGGGCAATGTAAAACCCCCTGGTGATAGCCATATCCTCGATTCCCTTGCAAGTGAACAGTAGCTTTGCATGATAGGTCCATATAAGGTATCTACTATGCTAAGACTCTCCCCATCCTTAGAACTGAAAAAAAAAGAGAAGTTCTCTGGCAAGCTGAGAATCTTTACTCCTCCTGCTGCTACCTCCTGCACCAGTCGAGAAAAGGTTTGAAAATTGGCATTGAGGTCGTTGGTAGAAGTCATTTGTGCAGCTCCTACTTTCACTTGCCCCGCCATGGAGAATTTAGTAGTGCAGAGAGTAGTGCACTGAATATGTCTATGCACACTTCTCGATCCGTCTCACAAGCTCACACCTCCTGCCATCTGAAGCATCACTCCAACGTAAAATTTGTAATATTGTAGTTGAAGTAAAGTTCTATACGATGAACACATTAGAATTCACTTGGGATATCTTAAAGCACACATAAACGCTAGAATTCAAGAATGGTACAAGCTACTGCAGTCCCAGAGATTCATGTTTGGTCCTATTCCTATTATTTAACTTTCGTATAATTTTATTTATTTATTTTTTTTTTTTTTTTTTGGTGGAAGTGGGAATGATTCTATTCAAATAATCAATATATATATGGTAATTGTATTCAAATAATCAATATATATATGGTAATTGTGTTGTTTTAATTGTATTTCTTAATTTCTTGAAATTGTTTGCAGTACTGGTTTTTTTTTTTCATTTTCAAGGTTAAAGCATAGGCAGATTAGGTTAATGGAAATACATTGGATACTGGACAGGTCGATCCATTGTGTCTAACTCAATATTTTCCTTTTAAAAGGACCAAAAGAAAAGAAAGAAAAAGGAAAATAAATGGATGAATATATAACCTTCCCTGCTTGTGCTTTTCTCCGGAACAAAAGCATAAAAAGGCAATGGAAATAAATTCATTTAGTACTTATTTACTAGTTAGATTAGGTTAATCATGTTTTCTGAAATGTTTTCAACGAGATAAGTCCAAAGATGCATGACAGACATCATCTTATTAATATCCTAGTTGCACTTAAATCAACATAAATATATATTTTGGTTTTTATTATTTGTTTGTTTATTTGAACTAGTGTCAAAATTCATTCAACACTCGCAATATGTATAATATTATACTATTTCATTTTATTTTTTTTAAGTGCATATTGTTTATATATATCTGTATATCTAATAAAAAAAATGTGTGTTTGTCTTGCAGGTTAGGTGGAGGTAGAGGTGGAGCTTGGACTAGATTTATCTAATTTTTGGGTGGGTACAGTTACATTCTTAAGTTGGGTAGGTGGGTAGGTAGACCCTTAAGGCTTCAGATTGTGAACTAAGCTCTGATACCATGTGTAGGGACCAAATTAATTTAAGTCTATTAAAATCCATAAATTGAAATCGATAAAATTACTTCTACACAGAAAGACTCAATAATTTCTTTCATTCAGCATATAAGCATGTTAAATTAATTAAAGAACAACAATTTCATAACAAAATAAGAATTACTTAACAGAATAAAATAAATTATCTCTTCCTGATGCTAATTCCTCCGTTGATCTGGTTTCCCTTTGCTGAAGTTGAAACTGTGTCAAACACTGCCCAAAAATGAGTTTTCCTCCCTGCCAGCTAGGAGCACCCTGTCCAGCTCCCTAGCTCCAGGATACCATAAGGATATCCTAGCCCCCATGCCCAAAACCCCCAGCAAACCGGTGCCCCCTGCTTTTGATTCACCAAAAAAAACACCAAAATCAAACTCCTCCCACTAGAAAAATATCCCACAGCCCAAAATCACAGACCCATCTCTGCCCCAGAGTTCTTCTCCCAAAATAATGAATCTCCACATAAGACTCCTCCCCGTCATATCCCCCTTCACCGACTCTTCTCCCCTTTCATTAATATCTTATCCCTATATTTAATATCTTATCCCCTTCATTAATATCTTATCCCTATATTTAATATCTTATCCCCTTCATTAATATCTTATCCCTATATTTAATGTTTCTTTCCCCCCCCACCCCGTATACGTAAGTCTTTAATAAATTAAATTATTAACCCCTTTAATTCTTTACTCAAATAATTAATGAGTCAATTAATAATTAATTAATCATTGACAGATATGAACACGTAAT
>JZKD02S2346310.1:0-13234 GCA_000966675.3 Picea glauca
TCAACGACCTAATTCATCATTATGCAGATTATGACTTGTCATTGAGGAGAAGAGGCGCATCTCAGAAGAGATAGTTCAGTGTATTCCAGGAGGAATACACCAATTGGTTGATTTCAGTGTTGAAAGACACACCCTAGTCACCGGGAAGATCATCCAAGTCTTCCATCATTCTTCATTGATTCCGCAGTGCTCCCATATTGCGGGTATTATCTTTTAGTTGCTCATTTATATTCCGGCTAAGATCCTTTGTATGTTGATCTAGTCGAGTATTGTCAGTTATTCAGCCGCATTCGGCCATTTCGTAATCCACAGAAATATCATAATACAAACTTTGTAGTCCTTTGTCGCGTCTATTATTTGTATGATCATTTATATGTTGTAAACCTTTGATCCTACACACACATTAGCAGTGTTTCCTAGACTAGCCAAGTCAGGAACATTACATTCCTCCATGACCTTTCATTTATCAATGTTTGTGTTTATCCTCTTTGTAATGATGAGGGAACAGAGATAGCAGTTCAATTTCGAATTTGTCCCTTAGCACTGGTGGGCCATCATAGATTTCGGCTATAGTGCACCTCTTCCACCTTAATGACTGGCTTGGACATTGGGAGATTCGATCATCAAAGGGTTCAGACTCCTTCGATCATTTGGGTTTGATTCCCTTCGATGCTCCCCACTACTGCGACAATTTTTATTGTTGTCATTTCTCTATTGTTCATGGTTGTAGATCGCATTGCGAGGATGTTCGGTCCGACCTCCTCTTTCCATTGGTACCTGGCCCCATTCAACATGCAACAAATGAGTGGCTTCAGAATAACCTCAAAAATAAACTATTAAAACCAAGCATTTGAACCCATACAAATGAAATATTAATTAATTGAAATTTCGTATAAGTTTCCCTGAATTAGATCCCTGGTTTCTTTGCTCACGGTTGAGTTGTTGTGTTTTCCGGAGCTGTTGACAAGGTGTCATATCTTAATCCTAAAAAATGCAGACAATTGGTGAGGAATTTGTCAAATCATATAACTGGGAAGTCATAGATCTCAAAAATACCTTTCCAACAGTATATGGAACGCGTGAAACGGGTGTCCGACTCAAAAGTTATGGCCAAAATACGAATGCCAATTTGGTTTGGTCCTGTCCCTGTTTCATAGTACTTTGAACGAACTCCTCATTTGTAAACCGGAGCATTTTGAGCGATCCGAAACACTTTGAACTCCTCCTCCTTTTAAAACTGGAGCATTTTGAATGAACCAAAACACTTTGAATGAACTCCCTCTTTTTAAACTAGAGCATTTTGAACGCACCAAAGCACTTTGAACAAACTCCTCCTTTGTAAACTAGAGCATTTTGAATGAACCAAAGCACTTTGAACGAACTCCTCTTTTGTAAACTGGAGTATTTTGAACGAACTCCTCCTTTGTAAACTGGAGCATTTTGAATGAACCAGAGCACTTTGAACGAACTCCTCCTTTGTAAAATGGAGCATTTTGAACGAACCAGAGCACTTTGAATGAACTCATCTGGTGTGAACCAGAGCACTTTGAATGAACTCCTTTGTTGTGAACTGAACATGTTCCTATCATCTTCTCCAGTATGTAGGGAGACAAATCGAAAAATTTCGAAGTGTCCTTTTATTGGCAACAAATAACAAGAGCATGAGTTCAAAAGTCCATAACTTTCTCATACGATGTTCGATTGAGGTGTCGTTTTTTGCAATGCAGAGAGCACGGAGGGACACTTATAGCGAGATGATTGAGAATGTTATTCAAGCATTTTATCGATGTAATGCTTGATGATGTTGGTTTGGGTGAGAACTCTCTAGCGATTGTTTTGGCACTTTCGTGTCTCAGATTTTGATTATGTTAGTTGCGTTGGAATCATAATCGTGTAAAGCATACATCTAGCTTGTTTTAGGAGTGAAAAATCCACTTTGACCAGTATCCAAAATTGCGAGCAAAGACATTTTTTAATGAAATTTCAAGCCTCGTTCTCACTACTTCTTTGCTCGAATTCAGTTTTTTCATTTCCTATGTCATCTTTGTTATATAGGCTCTTAACTCATCCCTTGGAGTTGAGGTCATATGTTAGTTGCTTAGAAATATAATCACGTGAAAACAACCAACTGACGTTTGGAGTGCTTAACACTGTTTAGGGCATGGGAAAAATGATTCTCCTCTGAGACACAATTCAGAGCTAGAATGAGTCTTATATATGCTGCAATTAACCTACCTGACAATATGTGACACTTTCATGATCGTGGTTAGTCATAAAATCAAAAAGGCTTAAAACATGCATGTTGGTATGGTATGTGTAATGAAAACTGTTGGTGACACAAACAAACTTAATTATGATTGCAACATAATGTAGATTAATCAAGATAGGTTGTCTGTCATCATTTATCCAGTCAAGCATGGAATGTTCAATCATTGGAAATGATAGGAACTTGACTAATGGGCAACGAGAAGGATCTGAGTTGGAGGAGAATATATGAGGTCTCAAGATGGTGTGTCTTGCGGACTGGATTGATGTAGGCGAGAGAAGGAAGACCTTGTTGATATGCTAAGTGTCGATGAGGGGTTGACATCCTTCTACTGGCACATCAACGACAAAAGAGGGAAACGTGTCGACAAGCAGTGTGTTGGAGAGAGAGACAAACCTCGTTGATATACAATGTATCGGGGAGAACGGAAGGAATGCTTTGTCGATATGTGATGTATCGGTGAAGAAAGGGGGGACTCACCAAAATATGTATCGACATATCAGAGTGATCTGAAGAGACGTGGAAAATGGTAAAGTATGGAGAGTGGGAAGATCATGAGAGAGTATTCAACGCTTCTGGTATAAAAGTTTAATAGGGGGGCCCAATTTCTTCGCTTAGGTTAAATATAAGAGAATAAATTAGGGAGGGTGTTGTGTAAGCACAACAATTGGCGACACACTGGGCGATGCCAAAATCCTTGTTAGTTTTCCCTAACTTATAAGAAAAATGTAGAGGCTTATACCATTACTTTTAGTATCAGAAATTATGGAAATAATGTGCAACAATTACGTGAAAGATTCCATTGTGGTGGGCTCACTGGTGATGCTTGCATGTCGGATAGTGGAGCTCATATGTTGTAAATAGAGGATGGATTATGGTGAGATTTATTTCCTTAAACTACGTCAAGGATTCAAGTTGGTATCTTCGTCATGGGGTTGATATAGGTTTGGGATAGAGAAAGTTTTTTCACCAAGTGTGTGTATATATATATCCATTGCCTACGAGCATCCATAGCCCTGATGGAGTCACCATCAGGTCACAGACCTTGCTCCATTGCCAGTGAGCATTCATAGTCTCGAAGAAAATATCTGCATGTCCCCTAGTATGGTCGAGCTTTCGTTCCCATTCCTTCTCGGTTTAATTAGTACATGCTTAGCATCCGGAGGATGGGGAAAGCAATGGATTTTTATCCTGATAGGGGATGACTACTAGCTGTTGAAATTTATTTCAATATTTGTTACACCTTATCCCTTTTGGTTTTCATCCTTTAGACTTCGACACTTCACCCTTCATGTGAGTAGCTACTTAGTGTGTGGATGGTTCCCCCATTACATAGGATCTTCTCACCAACCAATATGCAAGAATAATCGAGGATTAACCACTCTACTAAGTCATGGTTTTGTTGTTGTTACAATATTCCAAAACAATTCTGATTTATATTCAAATAGAGACTGTTAATTATGCTCATGAGCTAGGAAAGAGATGCAAGTTGACTCGAGCTTGGTTCCAGTGCGAAGGTACTACCTGTAGAATACAAACATGTGTGAGCTATTTGTATGATATCATATATATAACGAGGAATTACAAGAAAAACATAAAATTAGAGAAAGAAATCCCTACAAGGGAAAAGATGATGAGGAAAGAAAGAGAAGAGACATATTCAAAACTAGGAGATGAACTCGGCCCAAAACCTGTTGTAACTGAAAACCAAAAACTTTGGATAAATGATGATCAAAGATATGCAGTCAAAAACGAAAGTAAACTGAGAAAGGGATCATGAATGTAAGTGTTTCCAACAGTTTTAAAATATTCATGCATCCCAACCAGTAAGAAGTTTGCATCCTCTTGAAAAGACTAATCCATGTGAAAGTTTATACATGTATTATTTCATTCATATGGGTTGCAATGTTGGCGCTAACTAAGACTCGCATTTCTCATCATGATTTTTTGAAGAATTCTAGTTTATCTTTGCAGCCTTATGGTTCAATGGGTAAGGGTTGTCCAAAGTTCCAATTCGTTGTCCACCAAATTTCTTTGCTTTGGCTTTGTGAGATCTTTACTCACTCTCTACCTTTTCCATCTCCAAAACTTATGCCACAGTGTCATATGCTTAGTTAACCATATTTCTGATTGTGTACTTGTACATGTTTCATCATCAACGTGTGTCTTCCTCAAACCATGTCCTTCTCTTCAGGTGGGTATAACCTTCCACGATAAAAAATAAAAAAAATGTTTAGATGTTTGAAATCAAATCATGAGTATTACTCATTCTCGTTGCCAAGATCCCAATATAAAGATGGAATCGAATTAGCTTGAATGTCGGTATACCGAGTGAAAGTCCTCTTTCGAGCAACAAATGAATATGGTTGTAACGATCATCATTTTTGCCCCGAAGAAATGTATTCGAAAACCATTCTATTGATTAGTGTTTTAGAGGTTAGGGCTCATGGTTCATGGGTCATAGTGCTCTTTCCCGGTGGGATGAGCTTTGAAAGATCATTCTTGATGAGACTTCTTAACATAACTACTGAACATTTTGTAGACTAGTGCCTTGAAGAATTTTGTCGAGCGTTTCATGACTTGGTTGTAATGTATCTGCTATGCAACAACTAGAAATTCCAATTATAAATACAACAGAAACATCRTGATGTAAATCCCTCAATGAGATCAAGATGAAGGCAACGAGACCAATGAACTTCGTGAACAAACCCAAATAAGACCACATCTAGAGAAAACCAGACAATCAGTCCAATTTAACATATTGCATCTGATTATTTGAAGAGTAAAGAAATAGAATGGGTAATCGGATCAAGAGGGTTAAATCTGAGTCAAAGAGCTTCAAATGACACACCTTTATATTTCAACGAGGAAAAGATATCAGTCAAGATACCCAATTCATCAAAGGAAGTATCCCAACTGAAAAAACATTATGTGTCACCCTCACAATGATTTGAACACACAGGACCAAGGAGAGGATACCTATCGTGTCACCCAAGCTGATTAGAAAAGAATTTGTCCTTAAAATTCAATCTTAGGAGTTGGTGGTGTCGAAAGATACATCGAAGTGTTTGTGTGTATGTGCTTCGTAACCCTAAATATTTTCAAGATACTCAAAACAGTAAGAGGGAAATTGAAGCTCGGTGTTTTGTTACAAGATATACATGCTACAGACAAAGTACAATATTTCTTTTCCCAACTAATGAAAAAGCTTTTAAGGTTGGGAAAGAGATAAGTGTACCAAGAGCCTCAAGAACAACCTCTTCATAGGACAACAAACACTCGAATGATTATGCTCAATGAACATCACCATGAAAGAATTAAGTTATAGAGATCATGGTCTATTATAAGATTTTGAATTTCTTACACACAAATTAATGATCTACCCTTTACATTCTTGAAATCAGCTCCATTACAAAAGGTTCAAGTCAATAGAAAAGCATACCTACTAAAAAGGTTTGTAACCATATGTTAACTCACCAGTCTTTGTTTCGAGAACCAAGAAAATGAACCCGTGACATTGCAATGTCGATTCGTTGATCCATCAACCTTTGCGAGAAACATAGCCATCGACAGATTGATCAATAGGGTATGAATAGCAAGACCATGGGCAACTAATAAGATTCCTTCAACCCAGTTCCCATCTTCCCCAAGTTGTAAAGTATTCCTACAACAGATACTTTCAGCGGTGCAAGATAGTAAGTTGTTCAGTGGTGAATGTTAGAGTGAATGCCTCTTAAGCGAACATGAATCTTGTAGTTGGACTTCTCAGAGAATTATACACAAGGTTTCCTTATGAAAACCAAAGGTTAAGCCAAGCTTTTAGTCAAACGACAAAAAATGAAATGCATCAAATGAACAGAAGAAAGATTTTTATGAAAAAGAAACTTAAACTAAAGCAATCCATCACGAGCCGCAAACTAAATTAATAGCAATTGGTGTCCTTTATTAAAGAAACCAAAACAAATCCAGATCTATGCTATACAAACGAAAATGAAAGCAAACATTTAAACTATGCAGGCAGAAAGGAAGAAAACTAACTATGCTACTCCCATTCCTACTCTATCCTACAATGGTTGAAAGAAGTCTAAGTGAAAGCATAATCTCAGTGAAGCCAATCAAGTAACTCCCAACCTGCAACCACATGTTTGTCAGAAGTCAATTGCAGAAAATGGAGTGGTGAGGGATCAAAGATAGGAAGAATTGATTCAGGCAAATCTCCACCCAGCATGTTAATTTTGGTAGTGTTGTGGTTCATGGGAAATGTAGACATGTACGATTCCTCCAACCAAGATTCAATTCCATCATAAAATTTACAATGATTAGCATAGGGATGTTGGAAGGAAATCAAAATTGAGTGACATATCCGATGAGACCTATAAATGAAATTTGTGTACCACGTACCTTGTAAGAGAGTCTTAGTGTGAGTGGCATCATTCATTCCAGGGGTCGAAGCGAAACAATGAGAACCTGACATAACCATCGGTCGAAACCTAAGTGCCTCATTATCCAGGCAAATTCCCTCGAGCCCACACTTTACATAACCCATATGCTGAGAGGAGAGATAATTGTTGATAATTCGAGGGAAACATTGAACGAAAGATGACTCCAAGATTTCTCCTATAATATCATTAAAAACATGTGAGGAGAGTTGGAGTATTGAGATATAATCCAAAGATGAGTGATGTGTCTGTCTCTGAGGATTAACATGTGATTTTGGAGCAAATTTGGACAACAATATTTCTTGAATCAGCGCAACATTTCTTATGCCTTGTGTGGTGATGGGTTGTTTGTTTGCCGTGATTTCTTCGTGTAGATCGGAAAACTCGTTATGCTCTGCATACCATCTATTAATATGTCGTTAATAGTTGTGCATTGAGATCATAAATTTCATATTGTGCATGATCAATGAATGATGTATTGATGCTCACATTCAATTCCAGAACAACAAAATAGTCATAAAAAACAAGGTCATCGTGTTCAGATTGCGATTCAGCATGTTCCAGAAGTTCAAATTGCGAAGGATTGATAACATTATGCATCATGGATGGACTGTCAATAAGAGAGAGTGTTTGATTGATCCAAGCTGGAAACTCTTCTTGTTCTGGTCCAGCATTCAGTGTTTCATCATTGAAAGAGTAATGTAAAGACTGCACTACATGAGAAATAGGTGAGTGCTCATGTGGGTGATTACCATCAAATAGATTTGTGTGAAGCGAATGAAAATCTTTGGATTCTGAAAATGACGAAACTTCTTCAATATGAGATTCATCACAGACCAAAGTATGTTCATAATTTTCTAACGGGGAGATAGTGGATGATTCACACTCTGGGCTAAGGGTTTTGATATTTCTAGCAAGGATTCCCCCATAGTTGTGACGGAGTGTTGGTCAGAGATCATGTACCCCATATCCTTCGTGGTCATATATGAATCTTGTAAATGAGAGTTGATTTGAGCGCTCGGATCGCACCCTTCAAGAATAGAAATTGAATATGAAAACCAATCAAAGATTTATTGGTCTGAGGGTTTGTCACTTTCAGGAAATCTGCAATAAATATGCATGAAAGAAATCATCCACGGACTAGTTTCCAAGCTTACGGAGTTTTGTGAGTTCATTAAACAGCTCAACATAAACATAAACTACATGAACAATGATAAATATTTCCATGAATTGTTTCCAGCTATGTATAGATTTCACTGGCAATGTCCTAAACCAGGCTTTAATTTGCCCTTCAAATGTGAGGATAAACAATCGACATATCTCATTGTCTCGAACAATCTTAAGATTATGTCAAGTCATGTTAAACCGATTGAGATGCGTGAATGCAGAGACATTCCCTTCACCATCGAATTTCGAGTTTGACAAGAGATCAATTGTCTTGGTTGAGATCCCCCTGATGGGTCTTGGAAGACTCAAAGGGTCATCCCATACAGAGATAGGGAGAGGAGCCATGGGTTGGTTTAAAGTTAAATTAAATGACTCCACATAAGCAGGCTTGCCATTCGTCCCTCCTAGCGCCAATTCTCTTGACCCAGGAAAAATCGCCCTTTGTCAACAATATGGGTTAGCCCCGATAAGAAGTCCCAATCAGACCCCTCACCATTTGGAATAGGGAACCCGTCCAGATTCTGGCCCAACAACCATTTATGGTTTTGGTTTTACCAGTTGCGGACCGGTCCACCGATGAAGGTTTCCTAAGCTAAAGAATGAAATCCAATTAATCTAAGATGCATGCGTCCGAACTAAACTAAGGCACCAGAAAATAGACATAGAACCAGCAATGCTCATGTCAAGAGCTCAGGAAATAGTTCACACAAAGCAAAGACAACAACATGAATAAACAACTGCAAATACAGAATGGTTCTATTATTTATGGTTCTACGCCCACGAATTTAGATAAACATTCTCCAAAAAACATAAATAAGAATGCATCCATCATACATAAGAATAGTCTACAATATGAAGTACATTCTTACACAACCCGAGTGTTGAGAAAACGCAAAGGAATAGTCCACAATACGTCCAACATGAGAATCAAATCTTTCCAGAAAATAGCTTGGCCAAAGTGGCTTCTCCTCATTAAATGTTTTAGTAATAGTACATGAAATCCTTATGAAATGCTCCTCGGTTTTAGTTAACATCGTATTCCCAAAATAGTTCAAAAAATGTACAATGCTTGAAAAGAGAAAAAGCCCGTCCTTTGGATACAATTCTAGTATTTATTGAAGACTCTTGGTCTTCTGCCTTACTCATTGACCTTTCATTTACCAACGTTTGTCTTTATCCTCTTTGTAATCATGAGGGAACAACGATAGCAGTTAAATTTCGAATTTGTCTCTTCGCGTTGGTGGACCATCATAGATTACGGTTACAGCTATAGTGCACCTCCTCCACCATAATAATTGGCTTGGACATTGGGAGATTCGATCTTCAAAGGGTCCAGACTCCTTCGGTCATTTGGGTTCAATTCCCTTCGTTGCTCCCCATTGTTGCGACGATTATTATTGTTGTCATTTCTCTATTGTTCTTGGTTGTAGATCGCATTGAGAGGATGTTGGGTACGACTTCCTCTTGGCATTGGTACCTAGCGCCATTCAACATGCAACAAATGAGTGACCTCAGAATAACCTCAAAAATAAACTGTTAAAACCAAGCAATCGAACCCATATAAATGAAATATTAATTAATTGAAACTTCATATAAGCTTCACTGAATTCAATCCATGGTTCATCTACTCACGGTTGAGGTGTTGTGCTCTTCGGGGCTGCTGACAAGGTGTCAAATATTAATCCTGAAAAATGCAAACAATTGGCGGGGAGTTTCTCAAATCATATAACTAGGAAGTCGTAGATCTCGAAAAGACCTTTCCAACAGTATAAGGAACTCATGAAACAGACGTTTGAGTCAAAAGTTATGGCCAAAATACGAACAACGGTTTGGTATGGTCTTGTCCCTGTTTCATAGCACTTTGAACTCCTCTTTTGTAAACTAGAGCATTTTGAACGAATCAAAGCACTTTGACCGAACTCCCCCTTTGTAAACCAAAGCATTTTGAATGAACCAAAGCACTTTGAATGAACTCCTTTGTAAACCAGAGCACTTTGAACGAACTTCCCATTTGTAAACCAAAGCACTTTGAACGAACTCCTCCTTTGTAAATTGGAGCACTTTGAACAAACTCCTCCGGTGTGAATCAAAGCACTTTGAACGAACTCGTCTGATGTGAACCAGACATGTTTCTATGGTTATTGCACGAGTTGTAGGTTGGGCAAAGCCTAACCCAACCACCAAATGGTGACATCTTTGAGAACACCTACCCATTGTCACCTTAGGCAGGTATTCCTGTCACTTTAGAGATGATAGAATCACCTCAAGGGGGAATCTCAGTGATCCTAGGGGGAAATGAGATGGAAAGTGTGATGTATGAATGGATGCCCCTATAGGTCAAATTTCTATGTGTAGAGAAGGGATTGAATAATGTCTTGGTGGTAGCCGAGGTTGCCAAGAAGTAGTAGACTTTGCCAATGTTGATTGTACCTACCCGAGACACAAGGAAAATGAAGATACAACCCCAAATATATGATCGATCAACAAGTTAGGCTTGTTGTCCCTAACTGCAGCAGTTAGTAGCAGTATATATCAGTAATGAAAATGATAATAAATGTTGCAAACAAATTGCTAAAAGTCTAGTTGAAAGAGAAAGAGATAAACTAGAAACAACTAGATCAACTCAAATAAGATAGCATTAGACTTTAGCAATGAAACAAGGCTATTACAAAACTAGTATTGCAGAGATATTATTCAGCCTCATTGGTTGTAACAAACAAGCTATCACAGCAAGAAAATCAGCGACTAAAACTTCCCCATTACTATTCGGTTCTTTTTTTTTGCTACCCCATTCTGTTGAGGATTGTAGGGAGTAGTGAGCTACCTCTTAATCCCAACTTCTCTGCAGAAAGCTTTGAAGTCATCTGAAGTGAACTCTCCTCCATTATCTGACCTCAAAATATTTATCTGCTTTTCAGAAATATTTTCTACAAGGGCTTTGGATTCCTTGAACTTGCTAAATACTTCTCTTTTTGCTTTCAAGAAATAAATCCAAGTCTTACATGAGAAATCATCAATAAATGAAACATAATATACATACCCGCTAAGTGAAGTAGCTATCATTAGTCCACACATGTCTGAATGCACGATGTCCAAAACCCCTTTGGCTTTGTTGTCACTGCTTGGAAATGGAATCTTCACGTTCTTGCCTTGTGCACATCCTTTGCATATTCCTTCATGATCCACCTGAATCTCTGGCAGGCCTGTTACCATCTTGCTTACGATCGATAATGCTTTGTAATGTAAGTGAGCAAATCTTCTATGCCATAGCTCACTCGGATTTACTGTATTGTGTACTAATGTTGAATATGAGTGTCCCTTTAATTTGTATAGCCCTCCATCTTGGACACCAATCACAATACCCTCATCAATAGACTTTCCTATTGGCCACATAAGAACTTCACCATCAATAAAAGCAACTCTGAATCCTTTCTCTTCCAATGTTGAGATAGAAAGGAGATTCTTCTTCAACCTGGGTACATACAAGACATCTTTTATCTTCAAAGGTCTTTTGGAATCCAACTTGTAGGAGGTTTCTCCTACTTCTTTAATGGGATATTGATAGTCATCATCGAGCTTCACCTTATGAGGTGAATCATTATGAACCAGATTTGAGAGAGAATCCTTGTAACCGGTCATGTGCTTAGAAGCACCACTATCAACAAGCCATGTGTCACTTCCATGAGTGATTGTTCCTGTGACAGTTGATATCAATACATGTTCTTCACTTGAATCATAATCTTTTGTTCTCTTCTGAGCAGGTTCATCATCTTCTGCGGCATGAGCATGATGTCTTTTATTTTGTCTTTTTCTTATCTGCTCTTTTATGAGAGGACAATTTCTTGCAATGTGTCCCATCTTCTAGTAGCTGAAGCATTTGTAGCTTGAGTAATCTTTTTGAGTCTTTTGATGCTTCTTTTGAAATCTCTTGGGGGGATGATCCTCTTTCCTGCTCTTTCCTTTTATTGCATGTGCTGCTAGTGCTTGATCATCATAGCCCATTTTTCCTTCTCTTCCTTCCAGTCTAGCTTCTTCTTGAGTGCAATCTTCCCATAGCCTGTTGAACTTTGATAGCTTTCTTCTGGAACAGATTCCCTGAATAAATAATTCGCAAGAGTTTGGGAGACCATTCAATGTAGCCATTACTAGCTCAGCTTCTTCAACTGTGTCTCCAATGGATTCAAGTTGTTCTTTGATTTGAGACACCCTTGTGAACTAGGATTTAATGGTTTATGAATTCTGCATCTTCACATTCTTGAGCTATGTCCTCAATGTCATCTTTCGGTTGATATTCTTGCCTTCATATAATCAGGATAAGGCATCAAACATTTGTTTTGGAGTCATCAATGATGACACATGAGGGATCAACTGATCCTTGATAGAATCTGCAATGATCCTCTTTGCCTTAACCAGATTCTTCTTGTACTTTGCCTTAGCCTCATCTCCCTCTGGTTCTTGAACTTCTTCTTCAATGAAGCCTTTTAGATCATTTTCCTCTAGAATGAGCATCACTCTATATTTCCATGCTCGGAATTTATCAACACCCTCAAGCTTCTCATCAAGCTTAGTGTTGGAAGTCATTTTGTCCCGGGATCTAGGAATATGACAAAAATTGAAACTTTACAAAAGTGAAATTTGGACTTATCAGTGAGTGCGCTATGTCAAGGCGATCTCCTTTCTTCAAGGATCTGCTCCACCTTCAACCTCTAGATGCCAGACGCCTTGACCTAGGGTTTTGTGAGGAAACCCTAGTTTTTCAACTTCAGAATTTTGGAAATCTGATAAGGGGAAAAGATGTGCCCTCCTTAGGCGACCCTTTTGGTGGGTTTTGTAAGTGCTCGACAAGCTTGACAAAAGGGGAAACTAAGGATCTTCCTTCCATTGGTTAGACTTTTCTTAAGGAAACCATCTCAGATACCATGCTAAAATTTTGGTAATGCTCATTTAACCATAGACAATGTCACATCATAATCACCCAACCATAGGTACTTACACATGCCACCCCCGAGCACAGTAAGATTTTGGCAAGTCCACTAGAACCAATAGATAAACCCTAACCAGAAATACCAATAATGTTGCGACAACAACACAATATCAAGAGAATGTACCTCTACCAATAGAAGTGTACCTTTACCAAGAGAAGTGTTGAAATAATGTAACTGCAAAGTGTATTCTAATTATTATTATGGAATTATTCATTAGATCAATCCCCTATTGCGGATTGACCATGTCGGCTACTGTAAAAGACCAAATCCCCTTTTGCGGATTGGTCAAAACATAATTGTAATTGGCAGAATAAGAAGTCGGCCCCAGAATATATTAAAGGTGGTTATAACCACCCAAATTGAGAAGTCGACCCTGC
>JZKD02S2346310.1:47650-62351 GCA_000966675.3 Picea glauca
GCCTCATACTCGGCCACATTATTAGTTGCATCAAACTCCAATCTATAAGCAAACTTAGACACTTTACCATTTGGAGCTTGAAGCACAATCCCAGCACCTTTTCCCAATCTAGAAAGAGCACCATCAAAATGCATGTACCATACTTTATCTAACTCATTATCTTTGACTTTGTCTTCTAGGGGCACAATTGAGTTAGACAAAATGGCATAATTACCAAGGCCCTCTTCCTCATAAACCAATTCATCTATGGGRACCTTGGGGTTTTCCACATGAACCTTTCTATACACTTCCCTATCCAATTTGAAAGTGCCTCCATCTGGAGTGGGGATGGTGGCATAAGATAAATCCATTTGTATACTACCACCCAAATCTGCAGTTGCCTTTCTATTCAATAACATTCCCCATAAATCAGGGACATCAATTACCACAATGTCCATTTCAATCATAATGTTTGGAAATGCCTTCAAGTACACTTGCAAGCCCTTAATCAATCCAAATACTTCAATGGTTTGACTATCTAATGCACAAATGTTATTATAAGGTCTAGAGATCCTCAAGTTCAATTGTTCCATCACTTTCTTAGTCATAACATTAGAGCTTGCTCCTGAATCTAACATGCAGTTGTGTAAAATTTTATCATTCACTAGTAGAGACAGGTAGAAAGGCAAGTTCTTCTGATTAGTTCTATCCCAATTTTGCAGAATTACTGGTGCATCCTGGTAGGCTACGGCTGGTTGTTTCTGTATAACAGTTTTAGTGGGCTCATGCATGGCTTTGGTTAACCCGAAGGGCATTACCAAGAACTCATAATGGTCGTAATGACACCTGAAAGTTGTGTTTGAGATATCCTCCTCCCTCATCTTGATTTGATGGTAGCCAGAACGAAGGTCAATCTTTGTGAAGTAGACAACTCCATGCAGTTCGTCTAGCAACTCATCAATCATGGGTATAGGGTACCTGTTTTTTATCGTCTTTTTATTCAAGGCCCGTAAGTCAATGCACATCTGCATAGTCCCATCTTTATTTTTGACCAAGACTACTGAAGAAGCAAAAGGGCTAGAGCTTGGCCTGATGTGTCCCATGTCTAGAAGCTCTCTGATGACCTTCTCTATCTCGTCTTTATACTTCCTTGGATGCCTATATGGTGTGGTGATGACTGGTTTAACCCCTGCCTCTAGTTCAATGATGTGCTCAAACCCCCTGTTTGGTGGCACACCTGAGGAATCGGTCCAAACACCTTGTGGTGCTTGTCAAGGATCTCTTTGATCTTTGGGGTGTAGTGCACCTTACCCTTCTCATCCACACATGCCGAAATCCTACATTCAGCTACATACACATTTTCCTCTCTCCTGAAGATGGCTTCCATCCTCTTGGCCGTAACTACCCTAGCAGAGTTACCTGTCATGCCTCTGAGCACTACCTTTCATCCTTCCTCCTCTGTAAAAGACATCTCCATGGTGTTGTAGTTGGTGGTGACAGGCCCTAATGTGTTGAGCCACTGTACTCCTAGGATGATGTTAGTGTCCGGAAGGTCCATCACATAGACGTCCTGCATTAGCTCATGCCTTCCCAGGGTGAGCTTCATACATGGAATGTATCTGTCACAAGGCATAGTGCTACCACCTACCACCTCTACCTTGAACCCTTCAAATTCTACTGTGGGTATATGTCTCATCTTCAACAATGTTGCGTCAATGAAGTTGTGAGAGGCTCCCCCATCAATCAATATGGACACTTTTTTTCCCGGCAAGACCCCCCTCAGCCTGAAGGTGTTGAATTTGGGCACCCTGTTGATAGATGCCAATGTGGCTTTCCTCCCAGCCGTAGTGTCCTATTCTGGGACCTCTTCTTTTGCTGCCTCTGTGGTTTCGGACTCTATGTTCTGTATTTGACCATAATCTTCCTCCTCCTCATTGTTTGAAGTCACCTCTATGTAGTGTACCTGGCCATGTCCCATGCACTTGTGTGATGGGTTCCATGGTTCTTTGCATGTGAAGCAGAATTGCTTCCTCCTCAATTCCCTCCTCGTGTTGTCATCTATTCTGCCATGACCCCTGTCAAACCCCCTTGGGTCACGTCCTCCCAGGTTCACAAGAGGTCTTTGATCTCTTCCTCTGGTGTTAAGAGGTGGTCTAGGGATAAATTTTGGTTTGGCAGTTGGTCCTAGGTCCCTCGTCCTCCAAATAGCATCCTGTAGATTGGTGGGCTTGAAAGACTTCACCCAACCCTTCAAGGGTTCCATCAACCCTTCAGTGAACAACATCATAAGTCTGGTTGATGAGATGTCTTGCACCATGACTGCTAGCCTCTGAAATTCTTCAATGTATACCTCTGGTGCCCCTGCTTGTCTGAGCTATGTGAGCTCCCTGAAATGCAGCTCTGAATCCCCCTGATCAAAACAGTCAATGAGCCTTTGAGTGAAGTCTGTGTATGCCATGATCTAACTGTGGCCTAGTGTGATCAATTCATGGTACCACCAATCATGAGCTTTGCCATCCAAGTACATGGTGGCAAACTTGATGGCTTCCATCTCTCTCATGGGGTTAAGTTGTAGATAAGTATCCAACTTTTGTACCCATGCCTATGCTGTCATCTTGGTCGTACCATCAAAGTATGGGATCTCTATCTTTCCCATCCTTCGTTCCAACTCATAATTGCTTCTATAGTTCGGCCTAAGTTTGTTTCTGAACTTGAGCTGGCAGTATTGATCCAAGGACATCTGTCTCTGAATTCCCAAGTCTAGCTCATGGTATTCCCTGGTACATTGAACCATCTACTCAACAAAATCATCCACCTGTTCCTGTTGTGCCTATCCATCTGTGAACGTGGGTAAGTATGGTCTAGGAGTAGCCCTGCTACCACATTTGCCCATGTGGGGTGCCTCCTCGATGGCTCCCTTCAGACTGATGATAGGGAATCTGCTCATGGTTATATCTGGGAGCCTTTCTGGATTGTACCTGTTTCCACCCTGTGAACCACTTGTTTCTCTGTTTTCATATATCTCTAGACCCTTCCCCTTATGAGTTATCTGCAGCAGTAGATTGGCTATCCTAGTCTGGTTCTCGTCCACCTTCCTTAGGTTATCATCTACCTTTTTCAGGGTCTCAGTAATTTTGGCTTGTCCTCTGCGGGTTATGTCATAGTTCTCCTATAGGTGGATGACCAATTTACTTTCTGTTTGGTTTATGGATCTATTGAATTCTCTTGCCAAGTAAGCCAAGCCCCGGGGTTCACCTTCCTCACCTGAACCCTCCATTTCGACCTCTATTTCACTTGCATGTTTCTTCTTTCTGCCCATGTATATACCACTATACCGATGCATGTGCTAATCTTCACAAGATGAGAGGATCAAAGCTCTGATACCACTGTAATGATCCCAAGCCAATTTTTTGCTTGAAACCACTAACTACCATTGATGTGTTTATTGATTATTTGGTGTGTAGGTAGCTATTGATGTTTCGGCCTTAGGTTTGTTTCAGTTATTCAGTCAAGGTTCATATAAGAGCTACTCAATACATGCAAGATCACAACAATATTCAAGATGTGGAAAACACAAGCATAGATCTGACCTTTATTATGAAAAGCATGAACCTGATACAATATAGAGTAGATCTGGAATATTCCTCAGATGACTCCAATAGATAGGTGATATGAGCTGCTACAAAATGCTCCCGTCAATACAAAATAAGCCTCCAAAGGTTGAATACAATGTGAAGACCCAAGGTGCCAACAACAAGTGAATGACCAACCCCCCCTGGCTGCTGGTACGTCATGTTGGATGATAAGGGACCAATATTTCGGCCCAACTGAAGGAGATGCCCAAAACGTGCCAAACTCCACCAAAATGTAGATCGGAACCAGGGAAACTCCCCCCAAAAGTCTGAAGCTCCAATACTCAATCCTCCTCCTCCAATGGCTGAAACCCTAATGCAACCTGCGCCCTCCTAAAGCCTTGAATAACTCAATAATTTGTTCTGTATGAGGGACACCTCCAAAACCTCTGAAACTCTCTAGGATGATAGATCGGGTTGTGATAACCCCTTAGGAGAAGTTTCAAGTCTAGATTCTAGGTAGAACTCCATAGATCTGAGAAATACTGAATCACAAGACATCCTCCTTGCCTCCAGGCCGTCCCAATCTGCAACAGAAGATCTGATGGGGATAACTTTTCAAGAAAGCCTCCAAAATGTTGGTCAAGGACCTGCAAATAGAACCAAAGTGCCGAAATACCCCCAAGCTCTCTTGATTGGCTGGATCGAACTCTTCTTCAAGATATGGTGCACCCCTGCTGGAAATCCCTGAATAGTACGGCCTTGTTGTTCTCCTGAATCAATGGGTGGATCTGTGATGAGTGTAGAATGGTGTGGGTGGAGTATTCCATCCCCGAGACCAAGCTTGGAACAAGGTGAGTGGGTCTTTCACCACTGAGTTGTTCACAAGGGTTTGTAACAGCAAAGCCCTCAAACTGTATGCTCAAGAGAAATAACAAGCAATTACCAAAATCCAGAATGAATAAGAGGTGCGCCCTAGCCTTCTCTTTATACTTTTTCTTCTATTTTCCTGTTGAGTTAAGTTAACTCCTAGAGTTAACCCTAACTCAACTTCCAATGCTTCTATTTCTTCCTTGAATTATCTTTTAACTCTTTTTCACCTTTTTATCATGTCAACTTAAGAATATAGCCTTAGTTTGGTTGACCCTTCCCCTCAGTGTGAGACTATGGCCTAGTGGGGACACCTAGACCACTAAGTCTTCCAAACCTCTTCATCAAGAGGTGGGGGACATTACAACTTCCCCTTCTTTTTGGTGAAAATATTCAAATATCAAAAAGCAAAAGCTTGCTGGAAATTGTTGCAGAACACTTTAAAACTCAGAAATTTCTGTTAGTCTGTAAAACAAAAAATTTTAAATAAAAATCTGAACAAAAATATTGATTTTGGATGACTAAATCAAAACAGAAAATGCCTTAAATCAAATGAAAGTGAGAGAAGTAATATCAGAAAAATATTGGAGGAATCCCTTGGTTGAACACGCAAATTTCCAGATCTGAAATTTGCGTCTCCAAACCCTTGGTGACCTGCAAATATGTGAGATCTTGCTACAAAACAACAAGGAGGTGAGTAGATCAATGGAAATTGCAAAATACTTTCCAATACCAAATAATCTAACTCACAAAATCTACAGTAATACTACCATAAATTTACCCAAGCAAAATACTCTACTTGGATCTCCTAGATTAGATTATGGAAGCAAGAAAACTCAAGAAAATATGGCAGCAATATCACCTCAAACAAAAACCATGAGGAGCATTAAGAAGACGCCCAATGCAACATGAGATTACCTCCAAATCTTTCCTTTATTAATGGTAAAATGTTGCTGCAAATACTTGCAACAAGATTTACAAGAAGAAAAAATGAGAAAAAGAGAGAGAGAGGAGTGGGAGAGATTTGGGCAGCATAAACTTGCTTTGAGAATAGATGACTAAAAGAGGAGGGGTAGGCATTCTTTTATAATTGGGAGAGAGGAAAGTCCTCCCTTGGATGAGCTTCAAGTGTCACACAACCAAGGAAAGAGTCAATCTCAAGGGGGGGCACACTTTTTAGGGTTTTACTCAAGTTGGGGTTTGAGGGTTGAGTGGGGAAGGGGGGAAAACACCTTTTCACTCACCCAATGAATTAGTTAGAGGCTAAGGGGGGGCGCACTTAGGGTTTTAGCTAGCTTTTTACTTTAATTTTTACTTTTGGCCAAGTCAAAGAGCAAGGGGGGCGCACTTTTCTTAGGAAGTGACAACTTTAAGTTTTGGCTAAGCAATGGGGGGTAGGTTTAAGTGGAAAATTGTTTTTCCTACTTATGAAAAAGGTTAGGAAACCTTTCCAACGCCTTTCCATGTCCTTTTTTGCCTTTTTACAAATTTTGACATTTTTACTTAGACAAATTAAAGCAATTAAATGTAGAATCTAGACTGACTTGGACTTCTCATGGACAAAGACCTAACAAAACTTGTCCAAATGAGCTGAAACTTTGTCCAAGGGTGTAGGGGGTTGTCTGGCATTTTTTTTTAGCACTCACACCCCTATAAAAATTCCCAAGGACCAAATTTTTACATTTTATCTCCAAAATAATTAAAATTCTCATTAAATGGAGAATTTAAAAAAAATATAATAAACTATCAAAACTTTACGGAATTCTGAAAAACTCTAGGGGATGTCTAGCATGGTCATTTACAATATTCCTAGACCTTAGTCACCCCTTGGGCTCGATCATTAGAATGCCTTTCACCACTTTGGAGGATTATTGTGAGTGAAAAACTCAAGGGTAATTAAAAATTACCCGAAGATAAAAAAAACTCGATGAAAGGACTTCACTAATGATAAAGTCCTAGGTAACTAACCTAAAATATGACTCATGCTAACCCATTGCATTATTATCCCACGCAGGGCAGCGGACATTTCGCTTACATAGAAATACGTGCTGGGGGAAAAATCTCCCTGATGAGCCATAAGTCTTAAAAAAAAATGCACCATCAAGTACATAGCTTCATGATAATTGACGTTGACCCTAGTCAAAATAGGTGGTCAACACCACTTTCACGACTAACCAGGAATTTATAGCATCACATCCAAATGAACCACCAATACATGGAATGTCAAGATAAATCAAAGTGAAACCACAATATACCATCCATAATGCATCTTTCATTTGAGTAGTGAGGGAGGAGGATGAGATATACCGCAACCTAAGTCACTAGACACATGGACACGGGACACGGAGGACACGGAAATACAAGTGTCAGACATGGGCACGGTGACCCTCAGAAACACGACACGGAGGACACATTATATATATATATATATATATATATATATATATATATATATATATATATATATATATAAAATTATGAATTACACATAAAAAATGAAATAATTAATAAAATTGTAAACATTTAAATTTTACATGAATGACGTGCATCCTCAATAAGACTTTTGATCCATGTCACATCCGAAGCAATGGATTTAAGTGCTAAATTCAAGGAATGAACAATGCAAGGTGTCCAAAATATTTGTGGATATTTATCTTCCACAACCATGACAACAGCCTTGCAAACAGGTGCATTATATGTAATAATTTGCACAATGGATACTTTGCTTCTTGAGCTTGTTGCCTTGCTAAAAAAGCATGTTTTTCAGCCTCTGAACTTGTTGCTGCAGCCCCACTTCTAATAGATGGAACACTAGTTGACCTTGTTGAAAATGAAGGAGGGGGGACAACATTAGTGGGAAAATCCCTCCCTTTCTTTTGCCCTCTTCCAGCGGCCCTTGATGATTGAGCCATGACTGTTGTAGCAAAGTTCTTGGAGTAGAAAACAACTTGAAGAATGGTGGACAAATCCACTTGTTTGGCACTTGGAATCCCTTCTCACACTCCACCAAAGCCCTTTGTTGCACTCTAACTCTCTTGCTGTGCCAACCTGTGGGTGAAATGAAGCAAAAAAAACGTTTTTGAGGGTCCACAGACTGCCTTTTTGAGGGACACGTGTCCTGAATTCGTGACACTGGTTGCTGAAGTGTCGGACACGTTTTTAGAACGTGTCCCGTTCCCAGGACATGTTGAACCAACAAATCCGACACGTGTCAGGGAGAATCGTGTCGGATTCGCTGGACACGCGACACGCAGGGGGTTTAGGACGTATCTGGTTACTTAGACCGCAACTTAGCTAGAACAATCATACATCTAATGGAGTTAATGAAAAGAATTGTTTGAATCTGGACAAGTGCTTCTGCATTGGCGGTGCCTAGTATGTGGAAGTGTCTGTACGACACTCTCTAGATATTTAACTTTGTAATTGCATTTATAAAGTTAAAGTAGCTTTTATTTAATGACTAAAGTGACTTTTTGGACTTAAGTGATTTAAGTCATCCTAACGAGAGATTAAGTCACGACCGTCGATCTTGGGAAGGCAAGATCTAATATTGATTGTTGAAATCTTAGGGTTAGGGATTTGGTCATTAATAGATTATAAAAGCAGATCTAAGGAGAGTGAGTGGCACATATTGAGCAAAGAGAAGTTTTGGAGAGCTGAAAGAGAAGAAAAGAAGAGAGATTGCAACAAGAGAAGGGAGAGAGAAATTCCAAAAGAAGGAAGGAGCATGCATCCCAAGGCAAAACGAGTGCACAAAAATCAAGGAAGAGGATCGTACAGCGAGGGTACAACTGTACTGTTTAGGCCGTACGATCATGTTTGCAACAAGGTCGTATGTTCAACTTGTGTGAGTTAGGCACGGTTTTCAAGGTAGGTCACATTATTAATTTTTGGTTGAGGAGGTTTTACAGAACTGTACGGAGGTTGTACATGCCATACCAAGTGTCGAGCACGATTTCCTATGATGCAACAAGTATTTGTTTGGTTTGGCACAATTTTCGAGGTGCATTAATTGCTGATTTTTATTGTAGTTTCTAGAAACTTTCTTCGTGAGCATAATAAAATTTCTCTCTAAGTTTGTTGGTTTTCCCTTTGGAGTTTTTCCAGGGGCATTGCCCAGAAATATCTGTGTTAAATGTGTGTTGTTTATGATTTCGATGTGCATTTTCATTGAGTAAATCTAGTGTATTTCCATTCATAAGTTTTCAGATTTGGAACATTTTATTTTCTGTGCAAATAATATGAGTGAAGTAAATTTATTGAGAATGGAAATCATTTCCGGGTTTAGTAAAAATCAACATGGTATCGCAATTGGGACTTTGAAGAGTGGCATTGAAGACTTTGGCATGATGATTTGCAAGGATTGCAGGGGTTTTGCTTGGATAAAGGAAGGGAAAAATGTTGTTAGTCAGTTGGATAAGGATGGCTACCAGATTGAGGTTTGAGGACAGGTTGGATGGGGCTATGAATTTTATCCCATGGAAAAGCGGATTGTGTTGTTGTTGGAGGAGAACGAAATTTGGGACATTGTGGAGAAGACCTAGACTATTCCTACAGATAAATTGCTTTTGGTGGCCTTCACTAAGAAAAATGTGAAACCCAAAAGGATGCTCTTGGATGCCGTGAAGGACCATATCATACCTCTTGTGTCCAGAAAGAAATATGCCTATGAGATGTGGGATGCTCCGATAAAGCTTTATTATAGTGGAAACCAAAACATGAAGATGGTGCTGAGGGAGAAACTCAGGAGCACCAAGATGTCCAAGACTGACACGTTGACATCGTATCTCACTAGGATATCACAAGTTCGTGATGAGTTATCGGTTGTTGGAGAGGAAGTCAAGGATGATGAACTTGTGAGGACAACTCTGAATGGGTTCTCAAAGAAGTGGGATCCATTTGGAAGGGAGTTGTGGCACGTGAGAAGCTCCCTGACTGGAAAAGGTTGTGGGATGACTTCTCTCAGGAGGAGACTCGATAGGAGGCTCTTGAAGGTAGTTGGGCTAAGGGTGATGGAGGTGAGGAGAATGTTTCTCTTCATGCAAAGAAGGGTAGGGACATGAGCAAAGTGAAAATTTTTGCATGTCATAAGGCTGACCACTATGCAAGTTAGTGTCCAAACAAGAAGAAGGGCATGAAGGAGACACAGGTAGCAACATCAACATCTTGAGAAGGAATTTTCTCTTGTGGCTTGTCTTTTAGTAAGTGGTAGTGCAACGTTTGGGGACATTGGAGCATGGTTTGTGGATAGTGGCTCATCTCGCGATATGAAAGGAATGCGATTGATGTTCCTTAGTGTTTCAGAGACAGACTCAGATTGTCATGTGGATTGTGAGACTAGTGCCATGCATGCATTGAAGGGGGTTGCATGTGTGATATTTCGACTAGAGTCAGTAAGATCTCTAGAGGTGGCAGAGGTGTTGCTTGTTCCGGAGTTGAAGTTAATATTTCCCTCAGTATCAACTTTGGAGGATGAGTGATATGGAGTTGTGTTCGAGCATGGACATGTGTTCATATATCCAAAGGGAGTTGCCTTGGATGCAACAACAATGCTTTGTGTCAAACAAGTTGCTGGGACAACCTATGTGTGAGTCTAAGGGGATCTTGGATTCATGATTAGTGTTAGTGACAGGTGGTATTGTCAGGAGACTCAACTAGTATGAGATGACACAGTTGGATGATCGGGAGTGTGAGGCGACTCCTAAGAGCATGGTGAGGAGGAACAAGTCTTCAACACATGATCTAGTGCAGGTGGCAGGGAAGCTTCCTGGTTCAGAGGGAGCAACTACAACAACAAATGGAGTGATGAGGTTGGAGACAAATCTAGGTGGAGGTTCCAGAGGTACCTTCCTCACTAAGAGGGAGTGTTAGTTTTTGGGGTAGTTCGAATAGGTACTTCTGCATTGGCGATGCTTAGCATGTGGAAGTGTCTAAGCGACACTCTCTAAATATTTAACTTTATAATTGCATTTGTAAAGTTAAAGTGTCTTTTATTTATTGACTAAAGTGACTTTTTATAAAATTGAGTGACTTAAGTGATTTAAGTCATCTCAACGAGAGATTAAGTCACAATCGTCGATCTTGGGAAGGCAAGATCTATTATTGACTGTTGAGATTTTAGGGTTAGAGATTTGGTCATTGAGAGATTATAAAAGCAGATCTAAGGATAGTGAGAGGCACATATTGAGCAAAGAGAAGTTTTGGAGAGATGAAATGAAAGAAAGGAAGAGAGATTGCAGCAAAAGAAAGGAGGGTGAGATTCCAAGAGAAGGAAGAAACATGCATCCCAAGGCAAAATGATTGCACAAAAATCGAGGAAGAGGGTCATATAGCAAGGAGGGTACAACTGTATTGTTCAGGTTGTACGATGAGATTTGCAACAGGCTTGTGCACTGAAGACGTGTGAGTTAGGCATGGTTTTCAAGGTAGGTTTCAACATTAATTTCTGGTTGAGGAGGTCGTACAAAACTGTACAGAGGCCCTATAGGTCGTACCAAGTGTTGGGCACGATTTTCTAGGCTGCAACAAGTATTTGCTAGGTTTGGCATGATTTTCAAGGTGCATTAATTGCTGATTTTTATTGTTGTACTTTCCAAAATCTTTCTCCTTGAGCATTATAAAATTTCTCTCTCAATTGGTTGGTTTTCCCTTCGGGGTTTTTCCAAGGGCATTGCCCAAAAATATCTATGTTAAATGTGTGTGTTGTTTATGATTCCGCTGTGCATTTTCGTCGAGTAAATCCAGTGTATTTCCATTCATAAGTTTTTAGATTTGGAACATTTTATTTTCTATGCAAATAATCTGAGTGAAGTAAATTTATTGGAAGTGGAAATCGTTTATGGGTTTAGTAAAAGTCAATAGATAGCTCATGTAGAACAACAACATGACACCCTGTGAGGTTAACTCGAAAGTTGTCACCCCTTGGGGGTAACAAATGAGTAGGTCAGTGACAATTGTTTCCAGTAGATGAGTCGATCAGGGGCTACATTCATCATTCTTGTACATGATGTCTCTTTGGACACCTCTTCAGATGGGCAGTTGAGTAGTACCATTCTCCCAATAGATGAACAATATGGTAGGGATATGTCTTTCGATGCTCCTCCTTGAGAGAGGAGTTCAGTGGAAAATTTTCCAGCAATTGAGTAGATCAGTGGCTACATTCTCCATTTCTATATATGTTGTGTATTCTAGTTCTCCATCAGATGGGAAGTTTGATAGTACCACTCTCCTAGTAGGCGTGTAATATGACAGGGATAGGTCTTCTTTCCCTCCTCCATTGGATGCATAGACCATTGGATAAGTAGGTCAGTGATAGTTTTCTCCAATAGATGAATATTGTTACCTCCTAGACCTACAATCGAAGATATTCAAGTCCCTAGTTGAAGTGCAACCTTGGAGGCATGTAGGAAGGTTGTCCATTGTCACCATAACAACTCTTCCTCTAACTTTAGGCTAGTTCTTTTCCAGCACAAGGGGGGTATCCCTAGAAAAAAATGTTTATGATAGTTGTTAGAAATAAAGGGATCGTGGACAACCAAGACCAACGTCTATCCAATTGTTTTATGGAGTCAAGATTAAAGAGCAAGAGGGCTTAATATTATGGAGAAGATGTATTAATTCATTCATTGATGTGCCACAATTAGTCCAAAATGAATTGTGAGGTTATGAAAGAAGACGTTGGATCCCTTATACAATATGCACCATCACAACCATGAAATTTCAGCCAATTGCCAATTTGTAACCATGAACAATTAAAAAAATAGCCACAATATGAAATCCAAGATGAAGGAGACAAAATAGGATAACCTTCTTATAGAATGAACAACCAACAAGACATCATAACTTCAAATCTGACTTCATCGCAAGATGAAGTGAGCCATAATGTACCAGATTTAATCTTCTTCCTTAGCTAAAACAACCCTCAAACATGGAGTGACCAACCCTAAACACAAAATTGTAACAACTAACTCCAATTATTTAGGGTTACATCAAGAGTTAGGAGGGTTTCACCTCAAAATGAACATGCTTTTATTGGAGCAAGACTACCCTTCTTCAAAGATTATTTTTGCGGCCAAAAACAATGGCAATCCTTGCAAAACCCCTAGTCATCAATGAAAAAGAAAAAGAGAGTGGAAAACCTCACATTGAACTTGTCCCTTAATTTCGTCCTCCTAAAAGATCTTCAACAAAGCTTGGAGGGGAACTCTCATAACTCCAACCATGCCTTTAGAAAATGAATCTTCTCTTCTATTTATGTACTTCAGGGATGATTTTAAGGATGGAAATTTATTTTAAAATGTAGAAACCTTGGCAAATCTTACTAATATTTCATATGTCAACTATAAATGTTTGGCGATATTTTTGTAAAAATATTCAATTTTCTAAGTATTTAATATAGTTTTTATAAAATTTTGGTTATTTTTAAGGTAAAATAATTTTATCCTATAGAATTTATGGAGAATCATTTTTAAAATAGCGAATCTCATTTTTGGAAAAACCATGGAAAATTAGCCCATGAGCGAAATTTAGCCCCTAAAATCATCCCTGATGTACTTCAAATCAAACCCGATTTCATAAAATAATATTTCTTTTTGAGAAGGCCCTAGAATCCTCCTTGAGTTTGCCTCTTTAGTGAATAAATAGGTCCAAATTGCCACTTGTCATCTTTCTATTTCATGAGATCCCTTTAAAGCATGAATTTATTATTTTAGGGTTTGACCATGTCAATAATGCCACATGGCATCTCCTCATGAAATTATCTTTCCTCCAAATATGTAGAAAATGACTCAAATAAAGTTTCCTCACTCCAAATCCCTCAAAGGTGAAAAATGCCTCCAAATGTGTAGAAAAGGTTTCAAACATTGTTTCTTTACCCCCAAATACCTCGAAAGGTGAAATATGCCTCCAAATATGTGAAAATGGATTAAATAATGTGTCTTCATCCCCAAATGTTCCCCTCAAAGGGGAAACATGCCTCCAAACATTTGGAATACACTGTGAATAATGTGTAATACCTCATAAAGTCACTTTAATATGCTTAAAATGCATTCTTGCACAAAATGTCCTTAAAGTGGGTATATTGATGATCAAGAAAACAACCATTCTTCCTTTTACCCATGGAGTGTGATGCTCCACATCAAATGACCCTTATTTGACCATCTAGATGCATTCAATGCCACATGTCATCATTCAAGCAAGGTGTTTCTTATTTATCTTCTTTCTTCACCACTTGTCATGCCTTGGGATTACTCCAAGGTAGGGATTTTTTCTCCTTTGGGCTTTGTCTTGCCACATGACATGCTTTGAACCCCCTGTAATGTAGGGAATTCATTTTCTAGGGCTGAATTTGTTCCTTACCTTGCCATAAGTCATAATGGACACTTCTTGAGTTACAACGTTCATCGAACATCCTTTAGGGTTTGCTTGCTTGCTCACATCCTCCATCCACGTGGTCTAGGGTCTTGGGTGCAACCAAGGAATAAGGATCTTCAACAATGATGCAAAAACAAATAATGTAAGCCATGTAATAATGCCTCCAACTAGGTGTCAAGGCCACCCAAGTGGAACCTCACCATGAAGTGCCTCTGGAAAAGTCTCCATCAATACCCCCAAGTCTCTTCCTACAACTTGTGACTGCCATTGAACTCAGAGGATATGTTGTGTTGGCGAGAGAAGAAAGGCCTGTGAAAATGCAAAATGAACCATGCATTTTCAAGGGATAACAACTCTGAATGATATGGTAGGGATGTGTCTTCTTTCCCTCCTCCATGGGATGGGGAAGTTAGTGGCAACTTTGTCCAACAATTGAGTAGATCGGTGGCTACATTCTCCATTTCTATACATGTTTCTTCCAATATTCCTTAATCAGATGAGTAGTTTAGTAGTACCACTCTCCTAGTAGGTGCACATTATGGAAGGGATATGTTTTCTTGCCCTCCTACATTGAATGAGCAAGTCAGTGACAATTTTCTCCAATAGATGAGCATTTTTGTTGCAACATTCTTTCATCTTATTGGGTCCACTTTTGTATTGAGTTGGGTATCACAAACCCACTCTCGCTTCTTCCAACTATGGCTGAATTTACCCTGAGTTGGGTATGCTGACTCACTTTTCTCTCTTGTACTTATGTCACTTTTCAACACTTCCTTAGTAGATGGTTGAATCAATATTTACTATCGTGTGTCCCTAGATGATGAGCAACTCAGTGGTGGCATTTCCTCATGAGTTTGTTAAGTTTTGAGCTATTATTAGGTTTCTCTTCAATTTACTAGATAACAATA
>JZKD02S2346310.1:108939-127105 GCA_000966675.3 Picea glauca
AATGGATCAGATATGCTAAAGATAGAAAGTCAAAACAATTTTACAAAAAGAGAGGGAGAGATCCTCAAAATGAGGTCAATTCCTCATTCTATGGTCTTCAGATCATGTAGAACCTTTGTGTTGTGCAGATAAGCCTTCCAAGGTTGTTTTATATCTCTTGAGGAAGATGAAATTCGAATTTGCCAAGTTTGGAAATAAAACCTAATTCATTTGCCCCCAAAATAGGTGCCAAATCAACTTGAACACCTCCTCTAACTCCTTTGCATCAAAAGTGGATCTTATATTGGACATTATAATTCAATATCTATCTTTAGAAAGAGTTTTTAAGAGATTTGGCTGAGTAAAACTTCGATCCGGGAAAAAATACTCTTTCTCTTTCCATCTCAGGTTTCACCGGCTATTTTGCCTTATGATCTGCTAGTTAGTTGGTGAAAGCTCTGCTTTTCATCAGCTATCTGGTTATAATTTTGCCTTTTGCGCTGGTGAAAGCTCTGTCTTTAGATATCTATAAAATTTTGAAAATGTGCTTTGTCTTGGCCTCTAAAACTTCAAGGATGATTTACAATGACTTCTTGTAGTTTGAGTTCAATTAGAAGAGTTCCATTAAAACCTATAGTCTTCTTCTAATTGACTTCCAACTGTAGAAACCATTATATCTTTCTTGACTTGAGTTGTAGCGCATGCATAAACATGCATATATGGACTAGTAGCAGCTCCATGTATATAGCAGGGATGTGTAGACAACTGGCAGTTCCCTACAAAGGATGAATTTCGGTTCCCTTCTGAAACAATTTCGCAAGAGAAACAACAAAATTTAGATTGGCATTTGATTCTACAAGTATTTTTTCATCAGGAGCAATATTCCAGTCATAAAAACATCACCTCTCAACTCTTAATTTATTCAGAGACTCAAAATTTGCTCTTATCTTGCGTAGAGTCATGGCCAACGAGTTAGTGTTATCTTCCCATGACCAACTCTTTGTTGGAGCTCCAAAGGGGTTAGTGCCACTCCCATATAATGTGTACCAGTAAGCAATATTAAATCTCAACCAATCCTTCATTTTCTTTCAAAGAATCTTTTCTTCTGCATTATAACACTTGTATGCCAGAGGGTATTGATTTTGTGACATGATGACATCAAACTAGCAGCTACATAAGATGATTTCCATTTACAGGCTATCAGCTCGACAAGAGAAACAGATTCAGCAAAGATCATGCCATGATAATAATGATCAGCAATGTCGCCTTCAAAACTTGGATATTCAAATTTTCAATCTGCGATGAGGTTAGATCTGGCTATGATGCCATTGATTGCCATGAATTTGGAAAACAACACAATCTTCTTTTTTCTTTGACATCTGCAACAATCTAGATCTTCGTAATCCAATTTTTGAAAGGATAAATAACTCTCATCACTTATGATCACGATGATTGTGCAATGCCTTTTGAATAGTATGAATTCCCTGAAGATCTGCTTGATTCATACCATACTCATTGCATATACCTTTCCAGATATGCTAGAGCCTGATCTCTTTGGCAATTCAACACCATTGTGCACTCTGTGATATCAATCATTTATCAAAATATGCAGAGAATTCTTCTGTCCATAAAATCTCTACCTTTATCATAGCAAGCATGAGCTAGATGAACAGATCTGTGCAAATTCAATGACACATGAAATCTTCTTGTCTCGAATTAAATTGTAAAGATCTTGTCCCCTCAATGTTGGATTGACATATAAAAAAGAATACCCATCGAATTAGCATCATGAGGCATTTCTTGTATGCTGTCCATTACTCCCTCAAGTGCTACTAAATGTTGGGAAACAATAAATTCCCAATATGCTAATTGAGCCTTGGATTATAAAGTCTTGACTCTTTGTCCTGAAGATTCGTAGTTGAACTCAAAGCAAAAATATCCCTGTCAGAAATGAATTCACCAAGATGCGCAACAGGCATCACCAAACTCAGCTACAATATCATTGTTGTAACACAAATGAAGAAAATACCCAAGGCAATGCCCAGAGCTGAAAGGAACGCTAATTGTTTTGGATCTGCATCTTGTGAATAACCAAGAGAACAAGGGTTTAAAACCTCTGCAAAATCATGTGGCATCTGCAATCTCTAATGCGTGGTTCATTTCTTCTTGTGGCCCTTCTTCCATGTGGCCCAATGCCTTCAACCTATCAAACATTTCAAACACCCAGCTATCCTCATCATAAACAAAATCATCCTTCTATCATCTAGAAATCCTAAAGAAAACACTGTTATCGATTTGTTGAATATTCAGGGGCAATCTTCACATGTGACAACACACTCAGTACATGGGTTTGACTGTTGGATAAATTGTTTGATGAGAGAGTAGAAACAGACACTTGCGCTTGGTTTGGATGTGTTGATATGAAACTGAGTTGAAGTTTGACTCACGGTTTATGCCTGCGATTTGAGACTAAACGTGAATCTGTGGCTTGGGCCTGTGCGTTGTGTGGTATGACTTGTTACTAACTCATGGCCTTGGTCATATAAATTGACATGTGGTTTTTGATTGACATGTGGTTTGTGATTGACATGTGGACATGAAGTCTTGGCTAGTGAACATGTAACTTGAAATTTGACGAGTGATGTGGCTAGATTCATAGCTAGGAGCACTAATATTTGTGTTGTATATCGTGATTTAACATTTAGAGCTTGGAATCTAATGTGACCTCAACCTTAGTCTTTAGTCCATGCACTAGATTTAATAGTAGGATTGGACTTAGGATAGTATATATCATAACCTAGGGTTAAGTCACTTTAATGGACACATCACTTTTGCTTTAGGGAAATTTATCAAAGTATAAAAGACATAAAAGAAATGGAATGACATTGTGTTATTTGTATCTTGTATTGCAGGTCCAGAGGCATAAAACAAAGGATTTTTGAGCAAAGTAATCAAGCAGGAGCTTGATGAACACTATGGAGGTTAAGATACTGGAAAGAAACTGAAGAAAACGATAAATCATTTGAAGAGTGATGGAAATACTCATCAAAAATACCATTGCATTTTTTTATCGCTAACAACTAGCTCTAACTGGGATGGAGACCTCCCTGCGAGGTTTCCAAGAACCTAGTAGTTCTAGTAGCCTTTAGCATTGGGCATGGAGTCATCTAGCCTTTATGACTGATCCCCTACAAACCTGTTTCCTACCTGTTTATTCAACAACCAATAACTAAAAGAATCTACTTGCTCAGATGAAGAGATTATTCTTCTTATCTACTCCTACTCTAACCACTGTACTGCTTCAAGATTAGGTAAAATCATGCTTCCAATGAAGCCATACAAGTATCTGAATAATTGGTAAAACTTATGATCTAGAAATGATGAATGCAGGAAACCATAGAATACTGATATACAATTCGAAAGTGCAGCATAACCAACCTTCGTTTGAAAAGAGCAATTTGTCATTCATGCTGCTCAAATACTCCAAATAATCAGCAAAAGGATCAATGACACTGTAAGAAAACATTTCTTCATGTTGCTTCAGCTGAACATCAGAAGATATCTGCATACCCTCCTTCTGAGAATAGTTGCCACCTTCAACTGTGTGCAAATATGAACAGGGCTGCAAACTAACTTCATTCTTGATGATGAATTGTTTGTTGTTGTCTACAAATCTATGTTCAAGTACGGTGCATGCAAACATGTTGATTTATGTAGATGACTTTTCAATGTGAGCTGTAGGAGTTTAAATATCTATTGCGGGAATTTCTGGATGACTGATTTTTTCACAGTATTGTTCTTCATCAAGATATTCATCAAGGACAGGTGAGTCCAGCACTCCCTTGTTTTGCACAGGAAGATGAACAATCTTCTGATCTTTCTCTTTTCTTTTAGGTGCAAATACACCATAAGAAACCTCTTTAAAAATTTGAGAGCAATGCTCTTCTATAAATGATCCTTCATGCAAATCAAAGGCAATAGGTGTGACAGAGATAAGATCTGATGCATCTATAGCTATGAAATTCTCATAATAATCATTTGTATCCTGAATATTTTCCTTAACAACATAATTTTCATTTTGACAAACATAAGAAAAGACTACTTCATGTTGAACTTGCTTCTCTTATTCATCACAACAATATTCAAAGAGACTTTCAGCTCGAAATTTATCTTTACAAAACAAATGGAAAACATAATGAAAACTTTCCAATGAGTATATGCTTGAAGCTGGAAGAGATTTTCACCAATCAAGGGCTGCTCCCTTCAATGAACATATGGAAATCTTGATTTGAACAACCTCATGTATAATTTCAAGCCGATGAATAAAGTCATGAAAATCTAGCAAGTGTTCAGCTGGCACTTCCCACTCTTCTCCTCGAAATATGGGAAGATTATTTTCCATTCATCTCTACTCAGCACTAGATTAGGGAAACCAACAATTTTTGAAAAATCACAGAATGCATACCTCTTAGCAAAGATCTGGTTCATTTCATACCAGTGGAGTCACCAACAGATTTCTGAAAAATGGAGTCGCCACTGAATTCATCCTTCATAGAGTTTCCAAATAGATGATTACAACCAATGTGCCCAGTCTTTGTCTATCATCAAAGATGGATCTAATGTCGTCTCCCAGGGAAGCTGAGCTTCAATCTCCTCTCCCTGGCAACAACGCCAATTTGTTATCACTCCAAGAAACTCTTTAGGGTTGTAGAATAAATATGCTTGGTAACTTAAGAATTTGATAATTAGATATACTTGGATCAATGGAATAACTCAATGGCTAATGAGAAGAACAACTTATCATGCGTTCGAATAAGACAATGCTTTTAGTAATCAATAATCAGACAAAGTAATTGGAATAAGGTATGAAGAATACTAGTCTAGATAACCAAGTACAACAATGTGTAGGGTCATACAAAATAGTAAGAATTCTTCTAATTCGAGTTCATGAGCTTAATAAGAAGATAATAGTTCTTAGAAGCTGAGCTAAACTGGAATAAATTTCAGAATAATGAAGTACATGAACAAATCTGACATTGACAGCAAAAGAAGAGTGATTCTATTATCAAGATAAGAGTCTTAGTACAATAGAAAAATGTATCCACGATTGAAACCCCCCTAGTTCATCTCCTATATTCAGCTTTATAGCTTTACAATAAAATTTTAGATCCTAGAAGAATGGATAAGATATGCTAAAGATAGAAATTCAAAACAATTTTACAAAAAGAGAGGGAGAGATCCTCAAAATGAGGTCAATTCCTCATTCTATGGTCTTCAGATCATGTAGAACCTCTGTGTTGTGTAGATAATCCTTCCAAGGCTGTTTGATATCTCTCGAGGAAGATGAAATTCGAATTTGCCAAGTTTGGAAATAAAACCTAATTCATTTTCCCCCAAAATAGGTGCCAAATCAACTTGAACACCTCCTCTAACTCCTTTGCATCAAAAGTGGATCTTAGATTGGACATTATAATTCAATATCTATCTTGAAAAAGAGTTTTTAAGATATTTGGCTGAGTAAAACTTCGATCTGGGCAAAAATACTCTTTCTCTGGCCATCTCAGGTTTCACCAGCTATTTCGCCTTACGATCTACTAGTTAGCTAGTGAAAGCTCTGCTTTTCATCAGCTAACTAGTTATAATTTTGCCTTTTGCGCTGGTGAAAGCTCTGTCTTTAGATAGCTGTAAAATTTCAAAAATGTGCTTTGTCTTAGCCTCTAAAACTTCAAGGCTGCTTTACAATGACTTCTTGTAGTTTGAGTTCAATTAGAAGAGTTCCATTAAAACCTATAGTCTTCTTCTAATTGTCTGCCAACTGTAGAAACCTCTATAGATTTCTTGACTTGAGCTGTAGTGCATGCATAGACATGCATATCTAGACTAGTAGCAGCTCCATGCATATAGCAGGGATGTGTAGACAACTGGCAGTTCCCTACAAAGGATGAATTTCAGTTCCCTTCTGAAACAATTTTGCAAGAGCAACAACAACATTTAGATTGACATTTGATTCTGCAAGTATTTTTTCATCAGGAGCAATATTCTAGTCATAAAAGCATCACCTCTCAACTCTTAATTTATTCAAAGACTCAAAATTTGCTCTCATCCTGCGTAGAGTCATGGCCAATGAGTTAGTGTTATCTTCCCATGACCAACTCTTTGTTGGAGCTCCAAAGGGGTCAGTGCCACTCCCACGGAATGTGTACCAGTAAGCAATACTAAATCTCAACCAATCCTTCATTTTCTTTCCAAGAATCTTTTCTTATGCATTATACCACTTGTATGCCAGAGGGTATTGATTTTGTGCCATGATGACATCAAACTAGAAGCTACATAAGATGATTTCCATTTACAGGCTATCAACTCGATAAGAGAAACAGATTCAACAAAGATCATGCCATGATAATAATGATCAGCAATGTTGCCTTCAAAACTTGGATATTCAAATTTTCAATCTGCGATGAGGTTAGATCTGGCTATGATGCCATTGATCGCCATGACTTTGGAAAACAACACAATCTTATTTTTCCTTTGACATCTGCAACAATCTAGATCTTCGTAATCCAATTTTTGAAAGGATAAATAACTCTCATCACTTATGATCACAATGATTGTGCAATTCCCTTTGAATAGTATGAATTCCCTGAAGATCTGCCTGATTCATACCATACTCATTGCGTATGCCTTTCCAAATCTGCTAGAGCCTGATCTCTTTGGAAATTCAACACCATTGTGCACTCTATGATATCAATCATTTATCAAAAGATGCAGAGAATTCTTCTGTCCATAAAATCTCTACCTTTATCATGGCAAGCATGAGCCAGATGAATAGATTTGTGCAAATTAAATGACACATGCAATCTGCTTGTCTAGAATTAAATTATAAAGATCTTGTCCTCTCAATGCTGGATTGGCATCTGGAAAAGAATACCCATTGAATGAGCATCATGAGGCATTTCTTGTATCATGTCCATTACTCCCTCAGGTGCTATTGAATGTTGGGAAACAACAAATTCCCAATATGCTAATTGAGCCCTGGATTATAAAGCCTCGGCCCTTTGTCCTGAAGATTCGCAGTTGAACTCAAAGAAAAAAGAGCCCTGTCATAAATGACTTCACCAAGATGCGCAACAGGCATCACCAAACTCAGCTACAGTATCACTGTTGTAACACAAATGAAGAAAATACCCAAGGTAATGCCCATAGCTGAAAGGAACGCTAATTGTTTTGGCTTTGCATCTTGTGAATAATCAAGAGAACAAGGGTTTAAAACCTCTGCAAAATCGTGTGGCATCTGCAATCTCTAATGCGTGGTTCATTTCTTCTTGTGGCCCTTCTTCCATGCGGCACAATGTCTTCAACCTGTCAAACGTTTCAAACACCCAGCTATCCTCACCATAAGAAAAATCATCCTTCTGTCATTTAGAAATCCTAATGAAAATGCTGCTATTGATTTGTTGAATATTCAGGGGTAGTCTTCACATGTGACAACACACTCAGTACACGGGTTTGACTGCTAGATAAATTGTTTGATGAGAGAGTAGAAACAGACACTTGCGCTTGGTTTGGATGTGTCGATATGAAACGGAGTTGAAGTTTGACTCTTGGTTTATGCCTGCGATTTGAAACTAAAGTTGAATCTGTGGCTTGGGCCTATGCGTTGTGTGGTATGACTTGTTACTGACTCATGGCCTTGGTCATATAAATTGACATGTGGTTTTTGATTGACATGTGGACATGAAATCTTGGCTAGTGAACATATAACTTGAAATTTGGCGAGTGATGTGGCTAGATTCATAGCTAGGAGCACTAAACTTTGTGTTGTATATTGTGATTTAACATTTAGAGTTTGGACTCTAATGTGACCTCAACCTTAGACTTTAGTCCATGCGCTAGATTTAATAGTAGGATTGGACTTAGGATAGTATATATCATAACCTAGGGTTAAGTCACTTTAACAGACACATCACTTTTTCTTTAGGAATATTTATCAAAGTATAAAAGACATAAAAGCAATGGAATGACATTTTTTTATTTGTATCTTGTATTGCAGGTTTAGAGGCATAAAACAAAGAATTTTTGAGAAAAGTAATCAAGCAAGAGCTTGATGAACACTGTGGATTTTAAGATACTGGAAAGAAACTGAAGAAAACAATAAATCATTTGAAGAGTGATGGAAATACTCATAAAAAATACCAGTGCATTTTTTATCACTAACATAATGCACTTGCATTTCTAAAACACATGCGCACTAAAGAACATGCGTGTTCTAGAAACACACACATGTTCTTTCTAGGCATGTATTAGAAATAATCACGAGGATTTCAAGTCACAAGAGTGCATGCACACTCTTAATTCAATGGACATAACATTTATTATAGATCAAAAATATTTATGAATAAATATGTATAGGGGTTTGGGGACAACTAGGACCTAAGGGCTTAAGATTGAAAGTGTTTTGAAGCATAGAGAAATGGTTATAGCACCATKATGTGGGTGCAAGGRTTGTGGGGCCTTTAACAAGAGGTATATGCATAGTGCACTTAGGGATCAAGTGTGGAGGGGGTTAAGGGTTGAGTCTAGGTTATTCCTAGGATTATATGGAGCTAGGGGGGTCTAGGTCATGGTCTAGGTAAATATATAGGTCATGGTCTAGGTAATGGTAATGGTATAAGTCTAGGTCATGGTCTAAGTCGAGATCTATCTCTATGTTGTGGTCTAGGTCATCGTCCAAGTCTAGATCTTGTTCTATGTCATGGTATACGTCATGGTCTACACCATGGTTATCATATAGGTCAAGGTCATGGTCTAGGTATTTCCATGTATAGGTATTGATATGCCTAGGTATAGGTATTTCCATGTCTAGGTATTACTATGTCTACGTCTAGGTCTATTTATTGACATGTATAGGTCAAGGCCATTTCTTTCCTTGCGATGTATAGAGGGGGGTTTGGAGAGAGAGGAAGAAAGAGAGTTTGAGAGGGGAAGAAAAAGAGAGTGTGTGAGAGTGAAGGACATGGAGACAAAGAGGGTGGGTAGAGTGAGAGAGATTGAGAGGAAGAGGGGTTAGATAGAATGAAAGAGAGCTAGGTGGGGAGAGTGGGGGAGAGAGAGGGAGGGGGATACAGGGAGAAAGAGAGAGGGGATTAGATGCAAGAGGTAAATATAGAATGGGGTAGAGAAGGATTGTTTGAGAGTGTGAGAGGGTGGGAGAGTGTTGATGGGCAAAATTGACCGCTCGTCAACTGGAAGAGTGAATCTGGTCCGGGGTTGTCTAATTAACCCAAGCCGTTTGGATTGACCCACTCTGACGATTTTAATGGCTCCGTTGGCCAATCTAAGGTCCTAAAGGAAACGAAAAATAAATAAAAGAAACGAAATAAGTCACTAATTACTAATCACTAATGTATATATGTACATCTAAATATATATACAGTTTAAACGATATTTATATGCTAGGTCTATTTTAACTAATTTATATATACAAAATATACAGATTATGAGTTTTAATCTGAACTCATAAAAAATCAAATGTAGAAATGGTTCTTATGATGAAAGTAAAAATAGAAAGAAAAAGGTACTATTTCTTTTTGGTTTTTCTAATATCTTTTAATCTATATACACCTTTAAGATCAAATATCAAACTACTATTTAAACAAACAAAAAGTAGGCAGTCAAAATTATACTACATATAATGATTTTGATTATAGACAAGCAAATAATAAAAAAAGAAGAACAAACTAACCTATCAATCACTTTGAAGAGTATGCATCCAACTATTTGCGTAAATCGTACATCAGTCCATCCACGAGAGAAATCTGTTGTGTATTTAATTGATAAAACAATATAACGCAAAATGATTATAGTGATATAATAGACTACAAGCAATAACACATAAGGTATATCCTATAGTTACAACTTGCATTTAATCAATCAACATGTTTAAGGTAAACCTCATAATATGAATTGAATGATCATTCTCTTTTTCATAAAATTGAAACATAAAATCGTGAACTATGAAGCAAAAAATATCTTGACAATAAAATAATCTATGAAGACAAAAGCTACCACAATCATCAAATTATCAAGATAAACAAATTATAGACAATAACAACATTCACAGATGACTAAAGCATAAAGTAAATATTTGTTATGTCCAAATTTGAGTATAAATTGTTCACAACTAGTCCTGGGCCAAGATGCTCTGATTACAAAAAAATAATGGGTTTATAAAAGCCTCGGAAAAGATAATTGTTTCCCCTTCTGAGATCAAATATTAATTACAAGAATAAAAGGGGGATGCAACCACCCAGATTATACTAAATCCTCAAAAGCTAACAAAAGTTCATTTCTATTCATTCAAAATGCATCAAAGATATGACTGGAAGGTCTCAAGAGTGCCTCAGACCAATTCGTAATCATGGATTCCTGAATATCCTGAAAGAAAACGAAAATAGAAAGATTTCAGATATATTTTCAACCATTAATTTAAACAATTTGAATTAACATAACTGGCTACAAAATCTTGTGATTCTATAGCTAGTTATTTTAGTAAATGAAATCCAATTTATTGTAAAAACAAGACAACCTAGTTTAAGCAAATAATTCTATTTTAAGATAAATAATCATACCTTCAACTATGAAATCAAATCGTATCAAGCAACCTTGGAATTAACAATGGTTGTTGCAGCCTCAACGTTTTTAAATACGGCATTGCCTGTTGTCTTGATACGTTTTTCTTTCCCTTGAATAGCGGATTCGAGCCTATGGTTTTCACTTGTTAAAACATCGATCTGATCCTTTAAATCCTTAACCCGTGACTGCAGGATAGGGATATCAGTATAATATCTATCAATCCATGATAGATAGACTTCACACTTTGACTGTGTGTCAGTTGCATGGGAACAAACAAGATTGTGAACCGAAGCATCTTCCATACGAACAGTAGATTCATAACCCAATTTGACACCAGGAAACTCTGGATTGTTTTTCAAACAGGGAGGTAAATTTTTAACAAAGTTATAGGGCTGATCAAGGTGTGGCTCGAACGGATAGGCAATTCTAATTGATGCATAAGCAAGATTTTAATTAGGCCATGATGGAAGAGGCTAGAGTCTGCTCGCTGCTTTCTATACCTTTTGCCCATTTTATAAATACTCCTCAATAAGTAATACGACATGTTCAAGGTAAACTCCATAAAAACCATAAGAAGACGCGGGTGGTACAAAAACACAAGACCGAAACATCCCTCGCAGGTAACAAATTGTTTTAACACAGCAAGTAAATCGTGCCACCGAGCTTTCAGGGAGGAAATGGGCATACCTTTATCACATCCTTTTATCTTCCAAGATGTAAAGAGAAGAGTCCAAGGAACTTATTCCACCTTTGCACTTTTGAACCATCGTTGACCACTTGTAGGGAGTTCTGTAGCTTGACTCAAGAAATCCTCTGTAACCTCAAGATGGACATCGCCCACTTTAGCTCTACACCCATTGAAGGAGAAAGCAAACTCCTGGGCAGTTTGTAAATTGAAACCCTGAAATTTTCTAATGAAAACGAGCCAACCACTTCTGTGAGACAGACTAGAGCCATACCCCTAAAACCGATAAGTTCCAACAGTGAACGGTGTATGAACAGAAAACTCAATAAGATGAGCGTTTAATTGAAAAGCATGCGAAGAGGGTTTGCAAAGACCAAGGCCATCCTTGGAAATGATGGCTGACTGCAAATCGTATTGCCACCTTTTCAATTATTACAAGCTAGGACCAAAGCATTAAAAATGAAAATAAGTGCACGCATCGTGGGTTTGATCACAAGGTTTGGGTAAGTTGAAAATAAAAAATTAAAGGCTTAGCAAAAGAAATGTATAGCCAAGAATCAAACAAAACCATACCAAAAATCAAATCGTGGGGGTCCTTTGTTTATATAACCATCAATCTCTAAGCATGCTTGGTATTGAAGGAATTGAAACAATGAGAATATTTCTTCATGGCAAGGAAAAAAGTTTCATTAATAAACTGTAGGAATAATTTGCCTTTAATAATTTTTCAGACAGAATGGTAATCACAGTCACAAGTTTTCTTTTTTCATGCTTTCAATCATGAAAACAAAGCATGAATAAACAATAGGGAAAAGCGACAACTGACAACTGTCGTTTCGGAAATTACTCATGAAGAGTGATAAAAAATTCATGACCCTAGTTAGGCAGCCATATAGATCGTTTAATTGATATGAAAAGTTAACAATATTGTTGTGTGATGCAGGAGCATCGTCAGTAGCAAGCGAGCGTGGGGTAGTGCCAATGAATTTTGGCATATGACGAATTTGTTTGAAATGTTTTGAAGTTTGATGCACCAAACATAAATGAAATAGTTAAGAAGGGGCATACTTCCAAATTGTAAATAGATCTTGAGCGATCCGCTGTCATCTGTAATAGATAAAGGCATTTATGCATAGTTAATGTAAGTAGGTAGTTTTAAAATTTCTAGATTTGACAGTTTGGAGAGTTGGAGGGAAAACTGATTATAGGCACCCTCATCTTGTATCTTTAGTATTGTATGGTATTGTATCATAGAGCATAGAAGAGAAAGAGCTATAGCAGAGAGCTATGTAGAAGAACCCATGTACAAAAGTTCTGAATTTAATATATGAAGCCTTGAATTCAGATTCATGGTGTTATGATGCTTTTTGTGAGTACATGTTGAATATTATGCTTATGGTTGTTTACTCTTTCTGTTGTACATTTGCTTTTATGTTGTGCATGAATGATTTCTTGTTAAATTTATGAAATCTGAGAGAGGGAGAGTAAGGAATGAGTTTCAATTGTTTCTCACTTCCTAAGTAAGAGTTCCTGCAAGGAGTGCAGTGGAGCGTCCACAAGGAGTGTGTTGACGGGTTCAGAGTTTAGCTCTGAAAGCTCAGGAGGAAGAACGTTGTTCTCATTTTTTGTAGAAGTGCAAGAAGGCACAGAAGCCGTGCAAGGTGTGCACAGGCTGGGTGGAATTTCAGAATCCCTAGACTAAGGTGAAAGACTACTGTTGCAGAGAGTTGCGCAGAGTCGAAGAGTTCAAATACTTAGGAGTATTTGAATAAGTGTCGCAAGGAGTGTGTGCAGAAATCTCACAAGAGATTTGAGGTTGTGAAAGGAAGATCAGGAAAGTTAGCGTCTTCAAGGAGTGAAGAGCAGAAGAGGATTTTTGGTCATCGTGCAGAGGCCAATTTTAGAATCAGAGATCCTTTGAAAAGAAGGGATTGGACAGTCAGAATTCTCCGAGGAGAATTCCCAAAATAGTGAGAGCCGTAGGATCTGCAAGAGTTGCAAGGTGGATCAGGGCCATTGATCTTGGCTTATTGGAAAGTCAGATCATTTTGGCATTTCGGGGTTCAAAAGTCCGAAGTGTAAGCCAAAATCCTTGGCTGATCAAATCCCTAAAATGCGGAAAGGAGGTTTTCGTGTGGTGAAGCGAAGGGAAGCAAGTTTAAGTTTTTGAAACTTCAACATTCGGGATTTCGGCATTCCCGTTGACAAGCATTTGGGTTCTTCACATGAGAACTCCCGAAGTTGTGAAACGCGAAATAGTCTGAAGGGTTCTTTCGAGAATTCGACGTTTCGGAGTTCGGGGACCTGAGAGGACAGTGTTTTGGGTTCGAGAGTCTTGGACTCCCGGTATCCGAAAGTCTGAAACCACGAGGACAGTAAATAGAAGGAAGGAAATTCTGGAAGTGGAAGTTGCGAAAAAGAGATTTTTCGGCATATCAGAGTTCGGGAATTCGGCATTCTCGTCGACAAGGAGCAGAACACTCCCCATCGAGATTTTCAAAATTGTGAAACGTGAAGGAAGGTGTGAAGAAGTGATTGGGCATTTTGGCAAATCAGGATTCGAGAATTTAGGGGTTGTGTTGACATAAGGTTTTAGGACCGAGAGGTTTAAACTCCCAGTACCGGAAAACTCGAAACAGGGAAGAACTGTTGAAGGGCGGTTAAATCTTCGAAATCCAAAGGAGGCGACAGGTGACAGAAGTCCACGTCAGGAGAAAGGTACAGTCTGAGGAGACACGTGGAAGGTTAGAAAATCCTTCATCAAGGTTTGAGAAATCTTGGAAGAAAACAAAGTCATCTCGGCATTTTGAGACTTCAGGGTCTGGAAGGTGGAGAAGACAGAGGGTTCGAGATCTAGCATCTTGAACTCTCAGCACACAAAATCGCGTTAACCATTGGATCAACGGAGATATCACAACCATTGACTTCTCAGAGGAGAAACATTTGGAGTTTCAGTACTTCGAAATTCGGCATACCAGAAGTTTTGTTGACAAGAGAACAAACATAGCATAGAGAAGAAGCCAGTACGCGAAAGTCCAAAAGGATTTCAGAAGACGTCATTTTGGCATTTCAGGGTTCGGAGGTTCGGGAGCCCCGAGGACATAGTGAAAGCGCATTTCGGTGTTCGAAACTCCAGAATCGTGACGAGAAGGGAAAGACTGAAACATTTGTATTTTGGTAAATCGGGAATTGGAATTTCGGGACTTCGAGAGCCGAGGGGAAGAGTTGCATGACATCGCAACTCCCGAAATCGTGAAAGGAGAAAAGCCGAAATTGACATTAGGAAAGGTCAAGTGTTGGTATTTCGAGGTTTCAGGGGTCTAAGAGGTAAGATGCTCGACCACGGGATTTGTGAAATCGCGAAATCTAGTATCCCAAAATAGAAGGGGAAATTCCTCAAGGTTTGTTGTGGGTTGATTTCCCGAAAGGGAAATTGAAGAGCCAGTCGAGCTCTCGGGCCGAAAGGAAAATATCCTGTGCAGACTCCGACCTGCGGGTCTAGGGGTCTGCGCCAGTTGTGGTATCAGATCCCTTCTTTGTTTGTAGATTGCAAATAGAAGGAGAAAGAAGGATTTACAGCCATACCACAGAGAATAAGTGACAGACAAACACCTGATCCACCTAAAGAAAGGGAAATGATAAGAAGAAGGGGCAGGCAACTACCTGATCCACCAAGGGCAAGAGAGATGTGTGACTTATGTGCCAGGATTGATGCCATGGAGACAACACAGAGGCACGCAGTCGGTGTTGGAGATCTCAGTGATTCTTAAAGTGAAAATGAAGCTGGACATGAAGGAGAAGAAGTTGTAGCAAAGGATGCAGTAAATGAATGCCTACTCAAGGTTGTTGCAAGGATGGGTGCTAGAGAAAAAATGGACATTCCAATATATGAAGAAAACTTGGATGTTAAAGAGCTTCTAGATTGGATTAGATCTCTAGACATGTATTTTGACTATGAAGATGTCGAGGAAGACAAAAAGGTCAAACATCCTGTCACAAGACTTAAAGGACATGCAACATTATGGTGGGATGAACTACAAGCTGACAGACGCTGCAAAGGCAAGTAGAAAATCAATAGTTGGGATAGAATGGTCATGAAGATGAAGGCGAAATTCATACCCAAATATTACCAAATTACTCTGTTCTAAAGAATGCAGAATTTGAGACAAAAGTTCAATTCTGTGAAGGAATACACTGAGGAGTTCTATAAAATAAACATCAGAGTAGGCCATCGGGAAAATGACGATGAAAAAGTTACTAGATACATGAATGGTGTACGGTATGACATTCAGGATGAGATGAGCATGATGAGCCTTTGAAGTGTGGAGGATGCTTATCAGATGGCTCTAAAAGCTGAAGAGAAGTTGAGCCGCAAGCAGGGTCAGAGAAGCCGAGGCAAAAGTCAAGCCAGAGGCAAACCAGTTTCCCAGGACAGGAATCAAAAACCTAAGGAGGAATGGAAGAAACCTTAGACTCATATTGAGAGAGGGGGAAGTTCACAAAGAGGACAGTATGTACACATAAATACTTTTCCTCGAACCAGAGGAAGAGGAAGAGGCAGAGGTGGTGAAATAAAATGCTTTACATGTGGAAAAAATGGGCATAAGTCTTATGAATGTCCAGATAAGAAGAAAGAAGGAGGTGATACTCACATTGTTGAAGCACAAAGGAGGAATGTTGAGGCAGAGGATGTTGAAGGTAGAAGATCACTGATGATGAGAAAGGTTCTCTTAACGCCAGAGAAGGAAGCAGAGAATCCAGTCCAAAGGAACAAACTTTTTTGAACTGCTTGTAAGACCAAAGACTGGGCATGCAAAGTCATTATGGACAATGGCAGCACAAACAATCTCGTTTCTACAAAGATGGTAGAAAATCTGGAGCTGGAGACTATTGAACATCTAGGCCCATACAGAGTTTCATGGTTACAAAAAGGACATCAAGTAAATGTCACTAAACAATGTTATTTGAATTTAAAATAGGTGGATATAAAGATGAAATATTATGTGATGTTATTCCCATGGATGTTTGTCATCTATTGTTGGGTAGACCGTGGCAATATGACAGGAATGTGATTCATGATGGGAGAAAGAACACATACACCCTGGAGAAGAATGGGAGAACTCACATGTTGTTTCCGATTAAGGACAAATAAGTAAAACCTGAAGTAAGCAACACTATACTTCTCATGAGTGGGAAGGAACTTCTTACAGAGGTTAAGAAGAAGGAAGAAACACAATTTGTCATGGTGAGTAAACCTCATATTGTTTTAACCAGTACAAGGGTGGATGATTTACCAGAAGAGATCCATAAGTTACTGGAGGAGTTTACCGACATAGTAGTGGACGAACTACCTTGTTCACTGCCACCGATCAGAAGTCATGTGAGTCATCATATTGATCTCATACCTGGAGCTAGTTTACCAAATAAAGAAACGTACAGATTTTCATCGCAGGAGAATGAAGAGGTCAAAAGACAAGTCCAGGACTTAATAGACAAGGGGTTGGTTAGAGAAAGCTTGAGTCCATGTGTTGTTCTGACAGTGCTTAGCCCAAAGAAAGATGGAGGCTGGAGGATGTGTACAAAATCGAGGGTGATCAACAAGATTACAATCAGGTATAGATTTCCATTGCCAAGGATGGATGATTTGATGGATTGCTTGAGTGGAGCAATTTTTTTTTCAAAGATTGATTTGAAAAGCGGTTATCGTCAAATTCGTATGAGAGAAGGTGATGAGTGGAAGACAGCGTTCAAGACAAATGAGGGACTGTATGAATGTCTTGTTATGCCATTTGGCTTAACAAATGCACCAAGTAATTTCATGAGGCTGATGAATGAAGTCTTGAAGGAGTTCATCGGGAAATTTGTCATCATATATCTTGATGATATATTGATTTTCAGCAGGACAGAAACAGAGCACTTGAACCATTTGGCTACATTGATGAAGAGATTACAGCAAGAGTAGTTGTTTATAAACATGAAGAAATCATCATTCATGAAGACAGAACTCATTTATTTAGGGTTTGTTATTTCTGCAGATAAGTTGAGGATGGATTCAGATAAAGTGGAGGTGATTAAAAATTGGCCATCACCGAAGAGTATCTTTGAAGTTCGAAGTTTTCATGAATTGGCTAGTTTCTACCGAAAATTTATCAAAAATTTTAGTGGAATTAGTGCACCAATGATGGACACAGTGAAGAAAATACACAAGTCTTTTCACTGGACAGAAGAAGCAGAGAAAATTTTTAATTACGGAACAACCAATTCTGGTATTGCCAGATTTCAAGAAGACATTTCAGGTTAAATGTGATGCAAGTGGATTTGCAATAGGGGCAGTCTTGAGTCAATAAGACAAGTCGATCGCATACTTCAGTGAGAAACTAAATGAAGTGAAGGTGAAGTACTCCACGTATGACAAGGAATTTTATGCAGTCATACAGGCACTGAAAAAGTGGAGGCACTATTTGGTTCCTAAGGAATTTGTCTTATACAGTGACAATCATGCTTTGCAATTTGTATCTCAACAGGAAAATTTGAACCAAAGACATGTCAAATGAGTTGAATATATGCAAAATTTTACTTTTGTAATTAAACATATTTCTGGAACTGCTAACAAGGTTGTTGATGCCTTGAGCAGGAAGTGTTTAATTATGCAGGAATTCAGAGTCAAAACGTTGGGTTTTGATGATCTCAAGGAGATGTACAGAGATGATCCAAATTTCAAAGAGGAGTATGAGACATTTCAAAATCCAATTCTCAGGGACAAAAGTCAATGGATTGAATACATGATCCAGGAGGGATTATTATTTAAAGGTAATCAACTGTGCATTCCAAAATGCTCCATGAGGGAGAATCTGTTGAAGGAAAAACACA
>JZKD02S2346310.1:180487-207055 GCA_000966675.3 Picea glauca
GTTTTGATTTTGAGGCCTTGCCTTAGAAACACCTCAAAACTTCTCCCTCTTGTCCTTAGTCTTTGCCTCCTTCAACTCTTGCGTCCTTCATTATTGACTCCATTAAACCCTAAGGAATTGATCCTAAGACCCCCAAGCATTGAAGTAGAACTTGATCTAAATACTCTCAAACACTTTGAATTTCAAACCCTAACTACACTAACCCTAGCCTAGACTAACCTACTAATCCTAGTTGTTGACGTCATCATTGGTTATTTCATCTTTAATGCAGCAACATTTTATCTTGAGAGCAATTGAATGATGGTTTAGGCATTAATTGAATAAGGTGTTGATTGGTTACATTGAATGCTACATTGTTCCAATATTTATTGGTGAAGTGTTATAACTTTTCATTGATATTGATAAACATTGACTTCGTCAACATTTATTGCTAATTGCTTATATATACTTATCAGATAGTTGTTTGAAGTACCAACCCATTTAAATATAGCTTGCATATATCTATTTTTTGTTGTCTTGTTCCGGGCAGGTTTTCTTCATTGGGGATTTACTTTATTATTGGTTGTTTAGCCAGGACTTTTTGTTTGGGTGGTGACTTGTGAGGGGGAAAGTTTGTCCTTGTCTCATTATCCTTCTGCCTCCTCAAAACCACAGGTCACTGGGGACGTCTCCCCTAGGCCTAACCTCCCTAAAGAGAAAGAACCTCCCCATCGTGGTGACATTGGGTGGGATAAGTTCCTATTACGCCAGTTTGGCCTTCACTCTTATAGCCTTTTTCCTAGCTACAAATTGTTCGATAACATTTTGGCGTCGTTTCCAGGGAAACTGAGTCAATTCTCCTCAAAACAAAAAACCTTTTCGGTAAGCCTTTCCTCAGAGCCTTATCTTACAAGCTTACCTGGCGACTCCACTAGGGTGTTTTCCCTTATCTTTTGATAGTTTCAGGCAAATTATCTGGCGACTCCCCTAAATTTTCTAGGGTGCCACCTTACTCTCAAAATCTGTGATATTTCCAAGTTATGGGATCATGGCACACTGGGAACAAATGTATCCAACTATTGATTTCAAAAGTTTTCAAGTATACCCAAATTACTTTGATACAAAATGGTTGAACAACTCTCCAAGATTCTTTGGCCTCCCAACTCCTCACATTGCGAACTTTTTGGATTATATGAGCGAGACAAAATTGGGAGGAGAGGATGCTATTATAAAATTGTTCTTACTCACTCCGCCATCCTAATTGCAAGATCATTTTAAGGGTTATTGCAAGGACAGGGGTATATCATATTTCATACACCTCATCATTAGGTTTATAGACCTTACCAATCCACATTGCCAAATGTATGAAGATGTCCTTCAAAACCTTATGGTAGCCTTAAACGACCAAGGATTCACCATTGAGATTGTAGAAGATCTCAGGAAGGCATATCATGATCAATACCAAGAATCCTCTAATATAAAAGACGAGGTTTATGAAGACCATTGTCAACCCCTTGAAGAAGAGCAGGACCTCTCCCATAATCTAATAGAATGCAGTAAAGATGTAACTGGAAAAGTAAATTATGAGGATGAAGCACCAGTGACTGCTCCTCCGTCTGAGAAAGCTCTCCAAGATCCTATTCCTTCTGCAAAAAATGAAGAGAATGAGGTAAGTTATTTTCCTCTCGAAATTTTTGATGATACCTTATTCTATGACTCAATCAATAAAGAAAAAATGGAGCCCTCGTATGAACTAGAAGATGTAGAGGCAAGTCTTCCACTTGATGAAGACATCTGAGTACTTGAAGCTCCTGCACAGGAAGAAGCGAGCAAGGTGAGTTGCTTCCCTTTCCAAATTTTTAATGATTCTTTATCTTATGATGTGGAAAGTGAAGAAGTTTTGGATATTTTAACCCCTTCATGTTATGATGAAGATAATGACTTTGTTGATAATTTTGATGAATTCATACATGTCGGGAAACGTAGATGGGATATGATTGGATATGATGGCAATCCCATGTATGACATTGATGGTCCTTTCAAAAAGTTTCCTTTTCATTTATCACATGAAGTTACTGGTAATTTTGACATTTGGCAACAAGATCCTAACTCTATTAAGACACCCAAGGATGACTTGATACTATGCTCTCCGAATAATTTTCGGTCATACCTTGAGGACTTTGTTGACTATCCATCTGAGCACTTAGATTTATCCTATGAAGAAATTTATCAACCTTCGTTCTGCTTAGATATTGATAAGAGAGAAGAGGTTACTTCCATAAAACAAGAAGCTTGTGATAAGGTTTTCTACCTCCCTTTGATTAGTTTACATTGCTATGTCACTAAAGGTACAGTTTGGAAGCATGTCCCTTATCCCAAGTCTTCTATAAGACAAAAACTCATTCTGGATTTTAGGGGAAAGTTGAGTACCTCAAGAAGAAGCTTAGTTTTACAGTGTTCTAGCTTCCCTTTAAGGAATTGTCAGTCATCCTTTTAGCTTTTTCTAAACCCTTCTCAGGCCTTAAGTCATGGAGACATCCAAGGTAGCCAGCATTTAGATTCCTCAAGTCAGTCTCCTAAACATTTGACTTTTCATGATCCATTCCTGAGATGGATTGAGCACTCTCCTGAGAGTATGTCTTGGGATCACTTTTTCCCTCCCACTCACCTCCATGAGTTAGACCTTGTGATTCCCGATGATATGATATATGTTCTAACCCATGTCATTTATGTGCTTGACTTATCACTATTTTGGTCCATGATGAAGCACAAAGGCAGGTATCGTGGGACGTTGTTGGATTGGCTTCACTGGTTGTTTGACTACACCCAACGTTCCAACCAACAAGTAAATGCAGGTAAGAAGTTTTCTTTCACATTTTTACTTATTGATTGCTTTATTTTAGTCTATATATATGTATGTTGGGGTGGCATTACCACCCCAATTTTATTACTAATACTTCTATTGAGATTGAGCAGGTCTACAGTTCGTGCCAGAGATGTTGAGGTTCTCATGTGCTCTACAGTGGGCACATGTCCCTGAGTTGGAGCCAGATGTTATCCCCACTTTTCAGGGATAACTAGGAGATCATGTCTCGAGGCCCACAGGTCCTAGACATGGAGTACCAAGAGCATGATTGACTTGAGCATGGCCCTAGAGGGCCCACTCTTTCTTCTTCTATCGTCTTTATCTTGTCAGCAGCAACAACATCCATCACCATCGACTTGGTGTTGTATCAAAAAGGGTTCTTCCTCCATGAGGTAATTGGTCCAGGTATCATGGTATGTGTCACATTTGATCATTGAAACCTTTAAATATATGCATTTTATTCCTTTTATTTCTAACGACTGCTTGGATCTTACATTAGCCCACTTTACCATGTTTGGGGGGATTGACAGGGTGCCCTAGCAAGCCTTTATCCATAGGTTTTGGTTTTCCATTGGTGGGGACTTCTGAAAATCCATCATCTGCTCCCATCATAGCACCACTATTTCATCTTATTTTCTACGCATTTGTCCCACTCCCCTTGTCCGGGCATTGGTTTGACATATTTTCAGGATTGCACCTTGTCTCGTGGGAAGAAGGGGCTAAAGGCCCAGAAGGTAAAATCAAGCTAGTAAGAGATAAAAGCCTAAAAATAAAACCTCGAGATGCTTCGCCCATGGATCCCCGAGAAAGCAATAAAAGACTTCTCAACAAGAAACTAGAGGGGGCGGGAAGAAAATAATAAAAAAAGACCTGGTCAGAGGATAGGGGGTCTCATCACGAGCCAATCTATTAGGTCCATGGGCACCTAGCAGTATGACATTGCCACCAGCTGGTTACCACGCCAGGGCAGTGACTCTTGGTTGCATGGCCAAGGGAAAGGGGGTCTCATCACGAGCTAGCCTTTCATTTTTGTGAAAGTACTTGTCGGTAACACTGCCACCACTGGTCACCACACCAGGGCAGTGTCACCTGATTATCTCTTGAAAAAAAAGAAAAAGAAAATCAATAAAAGAATAAAAGAATAAAGGAAAGAATGGGCTTGGAAAGAGTGCATCTATGACAGGTACAACTTGCCTTCTAGAAAGGCACCCACAGATAACACATTGCATCCTTGGCTCTCACTACACCCACATGCTTGGACTCCCCTTAACCACATCACCCACTCACATGGTTTTGATGAGGTTTTCTTCTGGGCACTCACCTTTTCCAATGGACACTAGCCCAATAGAATGTTTTGTCTTTTCCTTCGGATTTGTATAGCAGGCTTGTGTAATGTCTTTGAGCTATCGATAGATGTATTAGGGATTTTATGCATATGTTTAATAATATTAATGATGACATGTGACTGACATTACTATGATCCCTGTGACTGATGATCCCATGGAGGGTGTAGCTTTTGATGTGCAGGACCATGCCCGACGGACAGGTACCATTTGGACCAGTACCATCAAGGGGCAGAGACAGGGCAGAAGATGATCAGAGACTTTGCAACTGAGAAGAAGAGAATGTTCCACCAAAGGCAGCCTGACATTACTTGGCTTAAGGGGATTGACCCACTTTTAGAGGGATGTTGGCTCTAGATGACCCAAGACATCACCAGGAGGCTTATGACGTCATCATGAGCATGTTGGCAGATGGACAGGGAAGTTGGCATGTGTGACAACTTGGAGGAGCCCAATGAGGGATAATGTCTTGCTGCAGGAGGCTACATTTTCCCTGATAGGGGCTAATGTCACCCTAGGAAGGGGTGACATTTTACCTTTTTGATTGATTAGGGTTGTAGTCTAGCATTTAATGTAAATACAATATAATTTTGATATTATGGCCTTGTCGGCCTTTTTATGACCTAAAAAGTAAATTAGGTCACCGATACACTATATATTGAGGGTTTTCACTCTCATTTTTTCATCATCAATCACTCACCACTCGGTGAGGTCTGAAATTTGCGCCCTATCTTGGGTTATTGACTGATTTAGTGAGGCGCACTTGTTGAAGGAAGAMTTTTTGGCATTCTATGGTGTTTCTCTTGAAGGAAGGTGTTACAACTAGGGTTTGCATGGTTATTTCTTGATGAATTGTAAGTATTGTTTTGCAAAACTTCTTAAATGAATGGTTGTAGTCTTATTTTCTTGCATATGTTTATGATTTGTTGAATCAAAACCCTAGGTGACAAGCACACAAGTAGGTCCTTGTCTCATGTCCCCTGATAGAGAAACTTTCAGCCATTGAAGAAGAAAAAGAGAGCTTAGTCGTAGCTACACTCTTTTTTCCTCCTCTCCTATGCTAGTCGTACCATTTAGAATTCAACAGGAAGAAGACGTCCCAGGCCTAGGTTATCTACACTTAGGGCCATTTTTTTTTTAGGGTTTGATGAAAGAGCCTTGTTGTAGCAACACTCTCCTTCATTAAGCCTTCTTGTCTTGATTTTGTGCTTCATTTGAGCTGGCCGTTTTGCCAAATTGACCTAAGGAAGGAGGAGAGAGCATGAGGCCTTGTTGTAGCAACACCGGAGTGAGCCTCTCTCCCCTAGGGCTTTGATTTTGAAGCCTTGCCTTAGCAACACCTCAAAACTTCTCCCTCTTGTCCTTAGTCTTTTCCTCCTTCAACTCTTGTGTCCTTCATTATTGACTCCATTAAACCCTAAGGCACCGATCCTAAGACCCCCAAGCGTTGAAGTAGAACTTGATCTAAATACTCTCAAACACTTTGAATTTCAAACACTAACTACACTAACCCTAGCCTAGACTAACCTACTAATCCTAGTTGATGACGTCATCATTGGTTATTTCATCTTTAATGCAACAACACTTTATCTTGAGAGCAATTGAATGATGGTTTAGGCATTAATTGAATAATATGTTGATTGGTTACATTGAATGCTACATTGTTCCAATATTTATTGGTGAAGTGTTATAACTTTTCATTGATATTGATAAACATTGACTTTGTCAACATTTATTGGTAATTGCGTATATATACTTATCAAATAGTCTTATGAAGTACTAACCCATTTAAATATAGCTTGTATATATCTATTTGTTGTTATCTTGTTCCGAGCAGGTGTTCTTCATTGGGGATTTACTTTATTATTGGTTGTTTAGCCGAGACTTTTTGTTTGGGTGGTGACTTGTGAGGGGGAAATTTTGTCCTTATCTCATTATCCTTCTGCCTCCTCAAAACCACAGGTCATTGGGGACGTCTCCCCTGGGCCTAACCTCCCTAAAGAGAAAGAACCTCCCCATCGTGGTGACATTGGGTGGGATGGGTTCATGTTACACCAGTTTGGCCTTCACTCTTATAGCCTTTTTCCTAGCTACAAAATGTGTGATAACAGGATCAATTTGTGCATGTACAACATATTGATGAGAAAAAGGTCACTTGGAGGGAATTCAAGAGGTATTTCCAAAATAAATACTTGACTAAGCGCTACTATGATAAGAAAATGAAAGATTTCTTTGAACTCAAGCTTGGGAATATGACCATAGATGAATATGAAAGGAGGTTTTTAGAGTTGTTGAAGTACGTTTATTTTATCAAGGACAAGTAACTTAAGATTCAAAGGTATTTGAGTGGGTTTCCATCATTCATCAGTGATAAGATATAGTATGATGATCCCAAGACACTAGAGGAAACTTCAAGAAGGGATAAATGTCTTTATGATCAATTTAAAGGAAGAGAAAATTACCAAAAAGCTTGGGAAGACAAAAAGAAAAGAAAGATGGAATAGAGGAAGAAGGGAACTAAGACACCATTTCTTAGAAATAATACTCAGGGAAAGATAGCTTCTAAAGAACCCAAAATGACCGAAACATTAGGGAAAATACCAAGGCAACCACCTATCCAATGTTGGGGTTGTAAGGGAGATCAGATGTATCGATATTTCCCTCAGAGAGGTGAAAAAGTGAGGATTTTTCACAATGTACATAAAGTTGATATAGTGTAGGACATGGGCAGAAATGTACCTAGGATCTACGCAACCTTGGATAACAAGAAAGTTGAGTTCCAGCCACATATGGTTGAAGTGAAAGGTAAGATTAACAACCCACACATTGCTATCCTAATTGATTCAAGAGCTAGTCACAGTTATCTAGATCCTAAGATAGTGGAAAGATTTAATTTTCCAAGAATAAATCTTGGAGCATCTTGGTTGGTGTAGTGGGCCACAGGAGCTAAAAGGAAAATTACTGAGATGGTTAAGGCATTCCCAATGGACATGAATGGATTGAGCACCAAAGCAGATTTGAACATCATACCTTTAGTTTCCTATGACTGCCTAATTGGTATGGATTGGTTGGACCAACATCATGTTTTCATAGACTATTATAATAAGGCATTTAATTTATTAGATGTGAAATGGAATTTAAGAACAGTACAGGAAATTCTCAAGGCAATAGTTGTTAGAGAAATTTAAGCCTTGTAGTTGAAGAAGAGTTACAGGAAAGGGTGTCAAATATTTGCAGCACATATGGAAGAGACACCTAAAGATAAGGTACCAAATATTGAAGATTATGATGTCCTAAAAGAGTTTTATGATGTATTCAAGAAAATACTAGGATTAGCACCCAAAAGAGATATTCAATTCTCCATCAATCTGGTGCCAGGAGCAGCTTAAGTATCTAAGACTCATTATAGTATGAGTACACCAGAGCTAAAGGAAATGCAAAAGCAATTGGAAGAACTTCTGAAAAGGGGGTATATATGCCCAAGTGTGTCACCTTGGGGTGCCCCAGTATTATTTGTGAAGAAAAAGGATGGAACTTTGAGACTTTGCATAGACTTCAGGAAGTTGAAAAAAGTAACTATGAAGAACAAGTATCCTTTTCCTAGGATAGATGACCTATTTGATCAGTTCAAAGATGAAAAAATATTCCCCAAGATTTATCTCAGGTCAGACTATCATCAGGTAAGAATCAGAGAAGAAGACATCAGCAAGACTACCTTCAGAACAAGGTATGGCCATTATGATTTCATAGTGGTGCCATTTGGGTTGTCAAATGCACATGTTCTCTTCATGTGTCTCTTGAATGTTATATTCAGGAATTACTTGGATAAGTTCGTCATTGTATTCTTGGATGATATTTTGATATATTATAAGTCCAAAGAAGAACATGAACAACACTTAAGAATGGTGTTACAGGTATTGAGGGAGCATCAATTGTATGCCAAATTGATCAAGTTCTCATTCTACCATAAGCGAATTCATTATTTAGTCCATATCATTTCAAATGAAGGGATAATAGTGGATCCAGAAAATATAAGGGTCATTGAAGGATGTCCAACACCAAGGAATATCTCATAGGTGAGATCATTGATGGGCCTTCCAAGTTACTATAGGAGATTTATTGAAGGATTCTCAAAGATTTCACACCCAATCACTACCTTGCAAAAGAAACGTGTGAAGTTTGAGTGGACATTGGATTGTGAAAGGAGTTACCAACACTTGAAGTAATTATTAACAAGTGCTCCAATAGTAAGGATTGTTGATCCAAATGAAAATTTCATTGTATGCATTGATGTATGTAAAGAAGGATTGGGTTAGCCAAAATGGGTATGTGGTGTGCTATGAATCAAGGAAGTTGAAGGAGAATGAAAGACACTATGCTACTCATGATTTGGCATTGGCAACCATAGTGCATGTCTTGAAGATGTCTGGAAAAATATTTGAGTTAAGGACAGACCATAGTGGTCTGAAATACTTGTTTGGACAACCAACTCTAAATGCCAGGAAAAGTAGGTGGTTAGTTTTCCTCAATGAATATGATTTTGATATAAAACATATCAAAGGTAAAGAGAACAAGGTAGCCAATGCACTCAATAGGAGGGTGCATGAGATGCATGCTACAACCATTAGCATATATCAATCATATTTGAAAGATAGGATTCTAGAGGATGCAAAATCAGATCAGAAATACATGGAAGTAAAGGAAAAACTCCAGCAAGGTAATTTACAACAAAAAGTGGAAGAATATTAGATGGAAAATGATGAAATTTGCATGTACATAGGCATAATTTATGTGTCAAATTTCCGGTAATTGAAGAATCTGATATTGGGAGAAATGCATAATGTGCCTTATGTTGGACACCCATGCTACCAGAAAACTATTGTAGTTGTCAAGAGCCAATACTATTGGACGGGGATGAAGAAAGAGGTCAATGATTTTATTTCCAAGTGTTTGGAATGTCAAAAAGTCAAGGCTGAGCACAAACACTGAGCTAGTCTGCTAAATCCATTACCCATTCCTGAGTGGAAGTGGGAAGTTGTAACAATGGATTTCATCAACAAGCTTCCTAGAACAACCAAGCAACATGATTCCATCATGGTGGTGGTGGACAAGCGTACTAAAGATGCCCACTTTATTCCAATAAATCTCACTCACAAGGCAATTAACATTGTTGATATTTATATGAGGGTAATTGCTCGATTGCATGGTTTACCCAAGACCATTGTGACTAACAGAGACCCAAAATTTCCCTCAACTTTTTGAAAAGGGTTATTCAAAATATTTTGAACCAATCTAAACTTTAGCACGACCTATCATCTAGAGTCGGATGGGAAAACAGAGAGAGTAAATCAAGTGATTGAAGATATGTTGAGGATGTATGTGATGGATAAACTATCCAAATGGGAAGATTACTTGCATTTGGTGGATTTTTCTTATAAAAATGGGTATCAAGCATCCTTAAGATGACCCCATTTGAAGCCACATATGGTAGAAAGTGAAACACACCAGTAAGTTGGGACAAACCCATGGACAAAGCAGTGGTTGGGCCATAATTACTCAGGGAAATGGAAGAGAAAATGATGTAAGTAAAATAGAATTTAAAGGCTACTCAGGACAGGCATAAAATCTATGTTGATAGATACAGAACCCACAAATAATTTAAAGTGGGTGACCATGTGTTATTAAAATTAAATGCCAAGAGAAGTTCCCTGAAATTCGGAAATTGTTCAAAGTCGGCATCTCGTTATTGTGGGCCATTTGAAATCCTATAAAGGATTGGGCATGTAGCATACATGCTTGCTTTACTTGCATCAATGTGTATTCATAATGTATTCCATGTATTATTGCTTAAAAAATATGTACATGATGTTAATCATGCCATTGATTGGAATGTGATTCAAGTGGAATAGGATGATGACTTTCAAGTGCATCCGGTGTGCATATTGGACTGGAAGATCAAGCAGCTCCGGAATCGAGCCATAGGGCTAGTCAAGGTCCAATGGACCTAGTACGATCCTGAGGATGCAACTTGGGAGCATGAAAAGGCTATGCAGGCAGAGTATCCACATATTTTTTAAAACTATTAAAGTTTTGATTGTATATGTGTATATACTACACTGAGGACAATGCATAAATAAGGGGGAGGGGAATGTAATACCCCTAGGTCGAACCCCAATTGTACACATAAATGTAAATGAACATATAGGCTAGTGAGCCAGGATATTTTGGGTCAGGGTGTTTGTGTGGTTATTAGGCCAAAGATCCTAGATGTTAAAGGCCAATAAGCCTACTTTTGTAATATGTAAACACTCATATTATTAATAAAGTACATCATTTTTGCAAACCGACCCACAAATGAGCATGGGGGGATAAACTCCACTAGAAAGGGATAAGGGGATAAGAGTCTAGGAAGGGGATAAGCTAGGGGGATTAATCTCAATGGAATATTATATTAGTATTCCTTAAAGCTAACGTAATGGATATGAATACATCCTAAGTTCTAAAGTAGGGACAAGGGAGTCCCTTGGGTGCCAAGTGTCTTAAAATACACATGCATATATATATATATGGGGACATAGTGTGAAAGGGGGGGAATTATTCCTTCACGGAGGAAGTTGTGAATCATTCCTTATAGTATTGGACTGCAACATGAACCTGTACATGTACTGGTTAGCTAGAGACATAAATTGAAGAAACAGGTTGTCAGGCCCGTAGGACTGAAGAAGCGGTTATCAAGCCCATGAGTAGTTTCTGTAGGCGAGAAACTACTCAGAATTGTTCCCTAGTGCATTGGGAAATAGCCATAGGGCTCTTAGACTTCCTGTCTGGCCCATTGTTGAAGCCCCGGAAGGGAAGTGGGGCAGTCAAGGTATTGTTGAGAAGAGAAGGGTCACACTTCCTGGGGTGGGACAGGAATGTGGGGGAACGAGAGATTGTAGGCTAGTTGCAGCAGTTGGGCACCTTGGGCTGAACAATTATGCTACTTGTCAAACCTTAGATTGACTTAGTATTCCATTTTCCCTAGTAAAGTTCAGCCCCAGCTTAGGGGTGACCCACTATATCTACTTCCAAGTGTCATTGCCCCAAGCAATTTCCTGAGATAAGTGTCATTTATCTACTTATTTCAATTACTATGTGTGTGCAATTATGAGTTTCTGCCATGGAATCTCTATTATTAAATTATATATATGAATTGTTATTGTTGCATGCATGTTGTTATTATTTCCCCTTAACTTTGTTGAGATGCATAATTCGTTATTTAATGTAATGGTATCAGAATTTTTAATTATGTGTGACGTGGCCTAGCCTTGGTGGCTGGGTATGTTAAAAATTGGTATCAGAGCAAATTTTGTTGAGTTGTCAGTAATGGGGACATTACAAATTCTCTTTGAATTGATTGCCCCATTAAATTTATAAAGTTCTTGTTTGCAAGCACAAAGTTCTTGCAATCATTGCTCTCTTCTCTCTAGTGCCTTGCCAATCCTTTTTTCTCTGTGTATTATTTTCCATTAATAACAAACTTTTTCGAATACAATGCTAGATTGAGTGACAATATAATGACTTCAAAAGTAATGAAGAATAACAAAAATGTGAGACTATTATGTTCCAACCATAATCTTACCTTCTAATTTTAATACAATGGTAGTACATATTTAAATGGGCATTTATCATATTATAACAAGGGCTACGTGGTAGCTTTTTCCTGCTACAAAAAAAGAGTTAATAAATTTAAGTAGCAATTGCATTTGAAGATCTCTATTAAATTCCTTTGTTGATCTTACCATATCTCTATCAACCTTTTGAGTTTGAGGTTAATGCTTCTGAATATGCCATGGGACCAATCCTCACTTAATTTAGACATCATATTACAAATCACTCAAAGACATTTAATGATGTCATTAGAAATTATTTAGCCTATGAATGAGAAATGTAAAACATAGTTCACGCACTGCACCAATGAAAGTATTACTTGTTGGATAAGAAAACTATTATTCCTTATTATTAGACACCCTTACAGTTTGTGTAGAGATGCAAAACATTATCCAAAGAATGTGATCACTGAAATGGTGTATCCCAAACCAGTCTTGTTGTTTGGTGACCTCTGACTACTGAGAATTTCATCCAAGATCTTTGAACTATTTTCAAATTTTGATCCCTTATTTTCTTTCTCAAGTTCATCTTTTATCAACTCAATCTCAACTTTTAGCTTCTCACATACTTGTTCTCTATCATTGAGTTTTTTTAAAATGACTTCTTCAATTATTTTAGCTTCTAGGAGTTGGGACTTTAAATCACTGGCGATCTGCTATGATTCTTTGATGGTTCTTGATGCTTCTATTTCTCTTGATTTATGTGATTCTTTGAACTCTTGAAAGTGTTCCCTCAGTATCTTGTTCTTCTTTTTATACTTTCTTATTTCCTCCAAAGAACTAATTAGTTCTGCTTCTAAGTCTACTTCTCCTTCAAATTCAGAGTTTTATTCATCATCTACATCATTATTTTGAGTGTTCATTTCCATAAATAGAAGCTCTGAATATTCATATTCACTTTCTTCAGAAGAGTTGTTGTTCTCTTTGGTGAAGAGATTCTTCTTTTGTTTGTAGTATTTCTTTGTGTTCTTTGTTTGACCTTTCTTTTGTTCTTTATGATTCTGAATTTATTCATCACCACTATCCTCCTACTTGGGAAATAGACATTTGTTAGCAAAGTATCCAACTTTGCCATAGTTGAAGCATATCATATGAAACTTCCCCTTGTATTTACCGGTCCCTTTCTTGAGTTTCTTCATAAACTTAGATACTTCTTCATCATATATCTCTAATAAATCTTCATTAGGTACCTGCTCTTGCTTCTTCCTTGATTTTTATGCCTCGAAGGCTATTTCTCCTTTTGTTGGTTTTTCTTGTCCCTGTTCTCATATCATATGTTGTGAGGATCCCATGTAGTTCATCCATTGTGAGCTTATCAAGATCTGATTTGTCTTCCAGGGTATAAATTTTGGCATCATACCTCATAGGTAATGATATCAAGATCTTTTGGACAATTGGTTTGTCTTTGAGTTCTTCTCCTAATGCTATGATTGAATTGACAATTTCATCAACTCTTTGAAGATATTCAACTATGTTTTCTTCCTCCTTCATTTTCAAATTTTAAAACTAAGTTCTATAGGTTTGTAGTTTGGCTTCCTTGACTTTGTTGTCTCCTTCATATATGACCTTCAATTTGTCCCAGATCTCTTTTGTTGACTTACAGTGCATTACCTTTACAAATATAAGATTGGTTAATCTTCCTAGAATAACATTGGTTGATATTGAATTGTCATTGCATAATTTCTTTACAGCAGTATCACTAGGTGGGGTAGATGGTGCAGTATAACCACTTTCAATATCTTGCCAAACATCACATCCAAGGGCCATGAGATAACTTTTCATTCTCACACTCCAGAATGCATAATCATTCCCTTTGAATAGAGGTGATTTGTTGGAATACATTCCCTCTTTCTGATCCATTGCTTCAGAATCTACCTTCCATTTTTTAGACTGTGTAGAAGACACCCGCTTTGATACCAATTGTTGGAAACTTGGTCAATATTGAGAGGGGAGGTGAATCATTATTGGTTAATTATTTAAAATTTTCAATAATTTTAACTTATTGACAACAATTAATCAACAACAGTAAAATTGAATATAAAATCAATACAATAATACGAGTTACAATAATGATTGGGAGACACCAATCTCTTTGTTCAGGGCTTCAACCCTAGGAAGCACCAACTTCCTTGTTTTAGGGCACTAACCCTAGGAAGCACCAACTCCCTTGTTTATGGAACCAACCCTAGGAAGCACCAACTTCTTGTCTTCAAAATTTAATCAGTAAAAGACATTAGTCCTTCCTTGCTTCACCCTTCCACCCCCACTTCATAAGTATCTTCGACTTTCTTCCTTGGACTTTGCACTTGTCCTGATCTTCTTATGTAGACCACAGAGACATTTTCATTTCACCTTGTTTTTCTTCTTATATACTTTCCAAAATGTATAAGGTTGAACCATTATGTATTTTAGTAATGAAACATTGCACCCCTTCCTTTAATTGACACAAATGGTGATTTCATTATGATTTTCGTACACAAAATTAGACATTGATTTCGTACGAATATTCTAGAGTACTGGAAACAAATTTTACAATTCTACGACATGGGTTTTGTGCAGAACATGCCCAATTATCCGACACATAGGAAGTTTCCCCAGAACATGTGCAAGGTGGTTGGTATAAGTGGTTATTTGAAAGCAACTTGCCCAAATTTTCCTTTCTCCATCGGATGCCAGATCGACTTCAGTACATTTTACCTTTTCATGAATGTCTAAATCAACCTCCACATATATCCTTTGTTGGTGACTATTTAAACTCAAATTGTAAACATTTTACTTGATGGTGTATATTAAAATCAATTTCCTCTCAACTGCTAGTCACTAAAGATTTGACTTGGTCTTCACTCTTTTTCGTATTTTCTTCCTCATTCGATCGACAAACGTATTTTTGGTTTACTCGACTAAGAAGAAAACTGACTTTAGAGATTCTACTTTGGTCGTCCGACTTGAATTTATCGATTCAATTTTCTTTCGACTTCGACCTTCGGGGTACTTCACTTCTACTCGGACCAACTAGAATCAGAAGAAAACCGACTTGTGTAATTCGACTTTGGTCATCCTAACTTGCTTCGGTTTCGACTTTGACTTCAGCTTCGATCTTCGACTTCTTCAATTTTGACTTCTTCTTCTTATCTTACTTTGACCTTCGACTTCTTCGACCTCTTTGATTTCGACCTTCGATTTCGACCCTCGATTTCTTTGACTTTGACCTTCGACTTTTTCAACTTCTTCAACTTCAACTTCTTGTTGAGATGTTTATACCAGGATTCTTGATATCTATTTCATTTTATTGAAACACTTGACTTTGATCCTTTCTCCTTTCATTTAGATAGTCGACTTGACCCATTTAATTGTTTCGACTTGACTTAAGGCTTTGATTGGTCGAGACTTTTCTTGCTGAGACTTTTATACTAGACTTATTAACATCTACTTGATTCTTTTTGTATCAATTCCAATACCAACTCCATGCCCAACATTGACCATATTGGTCCTCTTTTTCATCAATGCCAACCCCATAATACTAGGTCCAACACATATTACATATCACTCAAAGGCATTTAATGATGTCTTTAGAAATTATTTAGCCTATGAATGAGAAATGTAAAACATAGTTCATGCACTGCACCAATGAAAGTATTACTTGTTGGATAAGAAAACTATTATTCCTTATTATTAGACACCCTTACAATTTGTGTAGAGATGCAAAATAGTATCCAGAGAATGTGATCACTAAAATGGATGACCTTGCAATAATTTAACTTCACTATCAAGATTAAGCATGACAGAAAATATCTACTCAGGAAAGTCAATCACAAAAAACTACCTCATAAATGATCTAATTTATCCCCTTGGATAAGTATGTGTACCAACTAGTGAACAACACCAAAAGCTTACATGGAAGTAGATATCTCTGACATTTATTGTAACAAAGATGTCCATAAAACTCTTATTATCTGGGAGAAGTATTTTATTGTCCAAACTTATATAATGATGTAGGGCATTGCAGTCATGCTTGCGTAAATTGTACAATAACAAAGCCAATGAATCATCAATGGGGATTGTACAAACCTCTCCCAATACTGCAATGGCCATGGGAGTTTATCTCAATGGACTTTCTTCCAATCCTTCCAACAACTTAGTGCAACCACAGTGTGGTTGTTTTCATGGTTGATATGTTCTCCAAGATGGTAATACTTGTGTCACACCACAAAACACCTTTACACATAAAAAAAAATAAGAGATATCTTCTTTAACTAGGTGTGGGTACATTTTAGAATTCTTTTGTCCATTAACTAAGACAAGATTTCTAAATTTATTAGTGATTTTTTAAAATTGTTGTGGAAAATGTTGAACACAAACTTTTAGATATTGACACATTTCCATCTTGTCCATATCAAAGTGGTTAACAAAACCATCATGCATTTATTGTGCATGTACAACCCTAAGCATCCATGAACTTGGGATGATAGTTTGACTTTCATGCAACACAACCATAATAGAACTTGGCATGACTCTATTTAACACACACTTTTTGAATTCTCTCATGATGTCCAACTTCCAAAGTTGAATGATGTGGCATACCCTACAGACTCTATAATAGGCACATCAACAAGTATACAACATCCTAGAGCTAGAACAAACAACAACTAAGTATAAAGCATTGAGACAATCAAATTTTTTTTTCACGCACCTATAAAGTTGTAGACAAAATGTGGTTGCACATATATAAGAAAAGGTTTAAAATACCTTACAAGGAACTTAGACCCCTTTATTGCAAACCTTACATCATCATCAAACAAGTTGGAAACAATGCATCTGAACTAGACACTTTTCTTTATTTTTCCTTGTACCGTGCCTTCAATGGAAACCTTTTACGACTTTACAACACACTTTTGTTAGAATAATATATAGTGCAACTAAATTCCCAAGTGACATTAATCTTCAACTCAATGTACCATCATAACACCAAACAATTGCTAAAAAAATCAAACATGCATGCAACAAGGTCATTCCTTTGTTCTACATTGTTAAAATGAGACAATCTATCATGACAATTTTAAGTGGTTCATCATCAACCAAGTTTAGACATAATTTCCTCACTAGTACTCAAGTGCAAGGATGTTGGGACCACGTGTAGTGGGAACCATTGCAAACTCAATGGGGGTGACTAATCTAGGGTAGAGTGTGCATACCCTTTCTATCATAGTAGTTCTTCAATGTGCGACTTTTTAATCATGTGCAACATTCGGTTCAAGCATCAAAACCAAATTCAACATGACATAAGTCTCAACCCTAGGCAACTCCAATGCCACACTTTTGTAGGTGAATCAACAACAACCTTTTGCACCAACAAGAGAGGGTTTGTAATGCCTAGACAACACGATTTTCAACAACACATGCCTAACACACTCAAAGTTGTGCAATCCACATGTTTGACACATGTCAACCTCAAAAGACTGCATGGAAAGACACACCATCACTTGCCAACCAATGTGGAGCCACTCATACTTGGCACCTAGTTATTAAAGAAACTTCTATAATCTTTTAAATGTTTTCTTTATGTCCCACTCATTTTTCAGCAAAATCTAACCACGTGTTTCTACTCTAATTCATGTCTACATGATTATACCATATATAGAAATGTAAATTTGACATTATCATAGAGGGGAAAGGGTATTTAGCAAAAGAACAACATTCTTTTTTATTGTCTCCACTTAGTCACAAGTATTATTGTTCACATCCCCATCATAAAGATCTTATGTATTTTCATTATGTTAATATATGTGTTGTTTGCTAGGACATTATGTCTCTCTTATGCTACAACTCAATTTATTTTCACATAATATCATCTTAAATAAAGATCGCAACTATGTTTTATGTGTATTTGTTTAGTTAACATAATTTTTCCTCCAACGCTATCTCATTTGATAAGTAATAAGATAACTAGTACAACTAACATATTTAATGGTTCTTCCATAACCTTAAATATATAGATATTGCTTTGTTGTCTCCTAGATATTCACCATGGAATGTGAATCACATCAATGCACCAAGCAAGATTTTCTCAAGGTGTTAATGTTCTATAAAAAAGAGGAGAAGATAGATTTAAATCATTTTCTCCGAGAGGATAGATTTGATTCATTTTCTCTTCTTTGTTTAATGAAGGCTCTAAAGCATTATAAGTCTCGACGAGAATATCTATAATCAAAATAGAGGTTTCGAAACTATTATGATGGAATTCTAAGTATCATAAAAATATATATAACTACCAATCACTTTGCTTGGTTGGAATGGTGATCGAGTATCAAATTAATTATAAATAGTTTCTTAGATCATTTTGTTTACAATCGATCACACTCTCAATGACCTACTACCTTTAAGAAATGATTGTCCCTAATCTACGTGACCTACATTACTACTACATGTATATCTACTAACAAAGCTATGAGCTATTAATTAATTTTGAGTTAGTTGCTAAACAAATATGGGGTAAGTGAGTGTAGTTTAGCTACAATTTTTTACCATTCAACTAAATAAAATTTTAATATATTATAATCCTATATGCAATCGTTCCAATCACACTTTTTAGATTGTGATTGAGTTAGCTCTAAATAAACCTAAAGAAATGGTTGTGCCTACTCTATGCCACCTACATATCTACTACATGTTGGATCGTTGTGTTGATATTATGGTCGTTGTGTGAGGTATTTACCTCCACGTGTAAACCTGACGAGAATACAATATTTCAGGGAGCAATAAGAAACCCTAATTAGTTGGCTAATAAACCTAGAAGACAAGTCGGTTCAAGAAGATAATTTGTATTAGGTTATTATCCTCCAAGAGAAGAATTCGACTAAAGGAAATATTATATACTAAGTAAATAAGCACCCAGAATGAGAAGTCGACCCAGGTAGTTTGCCAGTTTTAGTATAAATACAGGAGGTCGGTCTTCATTCTGGCAGGCATTCTCAGAATTGCAGAAGTAACACTTTTGCGCACTGCAGTTGGCCAGTTTGTGCGCAAATCTAGAGGAGAGTTGTCGTTGCAGCTACTGCAGTTAGCAGATTTTGGTTTTGGCTTGGACTATCTCTTGGCTATGGTTTGGACTCTCTGATTAGCTCTTGTTTGGTGTGCTATCCTATGGAGAGAGAGGTGCGCTATCTTGTTTGGCTATATAGCCTAGGGTTTGCTTCCGAAATGATTCTATGTCAAGGTTAAGGTGCTTGGGGGTGGCTTCGACCTATGGTTGGGTGACAATAGTGATATTGTCTATGGTTAAACAAACGCATCCATCATATTCTAATAGGTTATGGGCCCACGCCTCCTTTATTCAGTCTAACCACTGGAAGGGAGAATAGCCATAAGGATACTAAGCTCGTTGAAGAACTATCGCTAGGGTTTCTAGCAGGAGCAGTTACTAAAGCATTGTTGCTAGGGTTACTAGCAGGTGCAGTTGCAGAAACCCTAATCCTCTCGTTGAGGCACCTTAAGTGAAGGGATTGACCTAATTTCTGGATAGACTAGTGTGCCTTAGCCTAGCGCATCTCCTGGTACTCTCAACAAGCCAAGATGTCAAGTTTGAGTTTTTGGTAAAATCTAGGGTTGACCAAGTCAAGGCAACCATGACTTACTCTATAAAGTCAGAACACAAGTTAGATGGGGCTTCTAAATTCAGAGCGTGGAAGACAAGGATTGACCTCATCCTTGCCAAGAATAAAGTGTTGGATAGCGTGAAAGGAAAGATCGTGGAACCAAAGTTTGAAGAAGGAAAATAGAAGGAACTGCAGAACGTTGCAGTTATGGAGAAGTTCAAAGACAGTGACATCAATTCCATGAGTATCATAGTGGACTCTATAAAATATCACTTGATACCCTACATCTCCCTTCTTAACTCATCTAAGAAGATGTATGATGCCCTAACAAACCTCTTCTCAGTCAGAAACATTGGACAAGTAATGAGTATGAAGAATGAGCTCTGTGACATGAAGATGAATGATGATAACAGCATAACATCATACTTTGTGAGAATCTCTCAGTTAAGAGATCAACTACAAGCTATTGAAGAGATCATTTCAGAGAAGGAATTGGTAAACATAGTACTCAATGGTCTTCCTAAGACATGGGATGCATTTGCCGCAAGCATGAACACAAGGAAGGAGTATCCTACATTTGAAGAACTTTGGACTTGTTGTGCACAAGAAGAATCTAGGATCAGTGCAAAAGAGAAACCCCAAAAGAAGTACGATGATCAAGCCTTCACAACAAGGTTCAAGGATTTCAGGAATAAAAAGAAGTTTGGCTCCAAGAAGAAACCAAATCAAGAGAAAGATATGTCAAGAATGAAATGCTTCAATTGTCAAAAGTATGGTCACTACAAGAATCATTGTCCCAAGTTAAAGAAAAGAAAGGAAACACACGAAGCATCGGTTGTCAAAGAAAGGGAACCCTCAAAGAAAGCTAAGCAGGACAAAACACAACTTCTTCTTCTAAGACAAGGTAACAATACTCTTCATAGTTCTTGTACATACCATGTTTTCTGTACATATCTTGCATATCTATTTCCTAGAAGATAATATGTTCAAAAGAGAAACTATACCAATGGAAGAACTACAAGATAAGGATTGCTATCACAATGACTACAAGTCAGTAAATACACATGAAAGGATGAAGTACATCAACAAACCCTAGTAACAATTCATGTGGAAGTTATTACATAAGTAACAGCTGAAAGATAAGCCAAATTCAGAATCAATCTTGAAGAAACCTAGAAGAAGTAAAGACAGAAAGAAGTCAGCAATCAAGAGGAAACTGGAAAAAGACTTATGACACCTTACAAAAGGCAATAAGGATGCAGACAGAAGCGTGGATTATGTTAGATGGAGGGAGCCAATTATATACTTCCAAAATAAAAACATGCACTCATACATGAAGCAAGGATTGGGAGGGAGCTAATCCTATGATCCATTGAAGATGATGAAGTATATATCCATGGTAGCATCCATGAAAAGCAGTACGTGTTCCATTTGACTTTAGAAGAAGCCTTCTTCGAAAAGAAGCCCTAAAGTATCCCTGGTTGTCCATCCACATCCATGATCCTATGATGAAAGGAAGAAGTTGGAATCTTCAGGGCATGGAATCTATATAAAACTCCATGGACCCAAGAGCTAAAGAGAAACATAAGGAAGAACATGAAGATTCCAAGAAAGAAAGAAGAGCCAGAACAACCAGTCATTGTATCGAGAATCACAAGATTACCAAGCTGATATGAACTCACTAAAAGAAATCAAACAAAGGAACTAAAATTCGTGTTGAAGAACAGTGTATGAAAGACTTATGAATGTAAGCATTACGAGATCCAGAACTAGAGGTTCTCCCAGATGGAGGGAGAAGACTATGATGATTGCTTGTTCTAGTAAGCTAGACATACCTCTACATGATCCATTATATCGTATGCAATATCCATGGGTTAGAGTTTACATCAGATGAATGCAAAGACTGTTCTCCAAAGCAATTAAACAAAGAGCGTATGAAGAGCAACCTCAAGGCTTTGAGGTATACCAGAAAGAGACCCTTGTATGCAGATGGAAGAAGACAACTTGGTGGAGAACCTCCAATTCACAGCAGAAGCATGGTGAAGACTTTCTATAACATAGATATTGTATCAGAATGGTTACTCGGGAGCTTGGGATGATGGATTGATAATCCATGACAAACTCTCATGATGGCAGAAGAAGTACCACTTGGATATGTTACAGTTTGACCCTTGCCACGATGTTATGAGCTAGCAGGAAACAAAGAGAAATCCAACAATGATATACATTATTGATCAGAGCTATATGAAGCCTTCAGAGAAAACTAGTGTTCCAGAAAGACCAAAGTACATTTGAGATCAAGCATTACATTCTCCGTGATGAAGTCTAGAAAGGAGAAAGTGGTTCTCCAATATATATCTCCAAAGATGAGCAGATAAGCAAACATTTTGGTAAAGCTTCTGTCCAAGATGAAAGAGTTTGCATACTCAATCTGGAGCTCGTGGAGACGACTTCCTTATTGAAAAAGGAAGAGATGACTCCCAGGTTGGGAGGGAGCACTGATGTGTTATTGATTTATGGACGGTCATTTTTCAGTTCGAAAAATGGTCCAGGATGAGCAATTCTTTTCCAATTTGGAAAGTGGTTTGAGATTTCTGACGGATAGGCATTTTCCAGTTCGGAAAATGGTCCAAATCAAACGATCATTTTCGTAATGAAAATGGTTCGATGGATTTTTGATGTACCATAGACAGTGATTTCCCATTGTGGTTAACATGGGGAATAGTCTAGGAAAATCTCTCTTCTTGACGACCACTCTCAGTAGTGGTCAAGAAGATTGGTCTGCCTCGTCAAACAATCATTCTCTCGAAGCTCATAGTTGTGAGAAGTTTTGAAGAATGGTTTGTTTTGGAGGTTGGTGCAGGACAATCATTTCCTTTGGAAATGGTCCAGATAGACATTCCCTAGGGTAGATTCATTCTCTCCAGGTTGCACTTTGTTTAGTGCCGGAGGAATGGCCCAGATAGGCAAATGGTTTAGGTTCAACAATCAGGGACAGGCATTCCCTAGGGAAGATTCATTCTCTCCAAGTTGCACTTTGTTTAGTGCCGGAGGAATGGCCCAGATAGGTGAATGGTCCAGGCTCAGAAATCGTGACAATTATTCTTCCTTACTTGAGAAGAATAGTCCAGATATCTCATCATTGATGTTTTACTTCCTGAGGGCAGATGCTCTTCCAGATCTCACAGATGTGAGTGGAATAATGGCCCAGAAGATTCAGTTTATATCATAACAATGTTTTCTATGCAGGATGATGTCAGATGATTGTTATGGAGATTGTATGTCTCCATACAGTAGATGTATATTACTATGGTGGATGTGTTTCACTGATTATGACTATATGTCCTTGATCAAGTATATGTGTGTTACTTGTGGTGGTAGTGTACCACTGGATTGTAGTTGTGTACTACTATGGATAGACACAGTTGTGTCATATTGCATGATATTGTTCTGATTGCCTTGAAGACTATCAGTAGTGTTGGAAATGATTATCAGCTAGATGGATGATCAATGGACATAGATTTCCCAGACAGAAAATGGTTCAGGACATTTATTCTTCTAGGACATATGTCTAGATTAGAAGAATGGCTCTTGTGTCACTATGTGGAGTGAGTGATTTATCCAGCATCATGTCTGATTACTCAGACATAGTATGGTTTCGAGAGATGATGCAACTGATGACACTCATAGTGTTGATGGTGCTCATGATATAGTCATGAGATAGCCTATACGACTATGTTGATGCTACCAGGTGAATGGTATGTTTGTGCTCAAGACCATTACCTTCAGATACCACCCTAGCTAGGAGGGAATGTTGATATTATGGTAGTTGTGTGAGGTATTTACCTCCATGTGTAAACCTGACGAGAATAAAATATTTCGGGAAGCAAGAAGAAACCTTAATTAGTTGGCTAATAACCCTAGAAGACAAGTCGGCTCAAGAGGATAATTTGTATTAGGTTATTAGCCTCCAAGAGAAGAAGTCAGCTAAAGGAAATATTATATACCAAGTAAATAAGTACCCAGAATGAGAAGTCGGCCCAGGCAATTTGCCAGTTTTAGTATAAATACAGGAGGCTAATATTCATTCTGGCAGGCATTCTCAGAACTGCAGAAGCAACACTTGTGCGCACTGCAGTTGGCCAATTTGTGCGCAAATCTGGAGGAGAGTTGCCATTGCAGCTGCTGCAGTTAGCAGATTTCAGTTTTGGTTTGGACTATCTCTTGGCTATGGTTTGGACTCTCTAATCAGCTCTTGTTTGGTGCGTTATCCTGTAGAGAGAGAGGTGCGCTCTCTTGTTTGGATATCTAGCCTAGGGTTTTCTTCCAGAATGATTCTCTGTCAAGGTTAAGGTGGTTAGGGGTGGGGTTTTGGCCTATGGTTGGGTGACAATAGTGATATTGTCTACAGTTAAACGAGCGCATCCATCATATTCTAACACGTCGAACACCTTAAAAGACATTACAAGATATATATCTACTAAAAATCTCTAACAAACACATATATCTTTTGGTTTATAAGATAACAATCTATTGAAATTTTAATGGGTTATGGAAGATTGTCTAGAATTAAATTGTGTCTAAGTTTTGAAGTTTTTCCAATATTTCAACTGTACATTCCACTCATCATGAAAGGATCAAAAGTTTAGAATAGTGATGAGTGACTAAGTTATGAGGGCAAAAAGGAGAGCAAATGGAATTAACCATTATAAATAAAATTAATGGTCATATTAAGATTATTAAAAATTAAAAGGATTTGGTAAAAATATATGTCTCCATTATAAATAAAATTAATGGCCATATTAAGATTATTAAAAATAAAAAGGATTTGGTAAAAATATATGTTAATAAGATTATTGTAGAAGGTGAGATTAAAAACACTAAAGAAGAGTAAAATATGGTCAATAATTATTAAAAGATTCAGATTTTAATTTTATTAAATATTTGGGAAATGAATAAAAAAATAAAATATTGATATAATTAATAAAGATAAATATGGTCAATAATTATTAAAAGATAAGCTTCTGGGTGTAGGGCATTTGGTGATGGAGTGTATTGTTAAGGCACTCCTTTATGTGAAGTCACCAATTTGAAACCTCGATTTACTTTGTGTATCGTGTATGAGGCATCCTGCCTTACTAACCTAGTTGTTGATCTAAAAGATACATAAAGATTTAAATTTTATTAAAAGAATAAAATATTGATATAATTAATAATGATAATGATTAGATATATAAGAGGTGAGAATATTATAATGATAATATTCTTAATGATATTAATTATTATATAGTCCTCGAGGTCTAGAGCAGTCATTGAGGGAGTGAGCTAAGTGAAAGTCACCTCAAAAAAGTGAAACCCCTGGGAACACCTAAAAAAAGTTCAAGATTACCAAAAAAAAAAAAAAAAAATACTAATTATCATATAAAAGTTAGAGAAAAGAGGGTTAGAATACAAAGAATAAAAGGTTGGTGAAATAGTGGGGGGATTTATTAAAGGGAGAATATGAAAGTAAAGAACTAAAAGGAGATTTAAAAAATTATAACTAAAGGTATAAGCATTAAGTATGTAAATTAAAGGTCCCCGAGGTGTAGGACAGTCGGTGAAGAGTGTGTTAAAGCGGGGACAAAAAATCCAACAATGTTAAAGGTTGGTGTGGCTCAAGCCGGGTGCGATCCCCGAGTGATTTTGACGGCTTAGATGCCCCTGAGTCGCAGTTTCTTAGCCACATGTTAGTCCCACATGTCACGGACAAACTAACAAAAAAAAAAGTATGTAAATTATAATTGAAGGGCATAAATAAGTATGTAAAGGAGAATAAGGTGAAAAAAAACAAAAACAAAAATTGAATATTAAGGTAAAACATGGGGATATTTGGTTGCTAAGAGTGGTTATGTTTATATACATCTTCGTAATTAAAGTTGTTTGGATGCTTTTCCATTTTGAGAATTTCTCTAATAATGTAGGTAGAATAATGAGGAATAAGAGCTAAAAGTTTGGTATGATCAATATAAATGAGATATTTGGTGTTATGGGAGTGCTTTGCAATCACAAATTTGACAATACTATTGTGAAAGGTGTATACTATATGTTCTTTAAAGTTGGTTTGGATAGAATGATTAATTTGACCTATATAGGATTTTCCACATGAACAAAAAATTTGGTAATTACTTTCATATTTGAAAAGGTTTGACTACTTTAATGCCTTTAAAAAATTGTTTGAGGGTCTTGTAAGGTTTAAATAAGGTCTTGATATTCTCCTTCACCAAGATCTTGGAAATGTGGGGGTTAATACCATGAATGTATGGAATAGAAAATTGACCTCTTGGTGGAGTGGAAGAGGGATCATTAATTTTAGATTTGGTTTTTGAAAAGAGAAAGGTACCAAAGGTTTTGTTTATTTGGGAGATAGGATAGTCATTGTTGAGAGGACTTTAGTAAAATGGGTTCTTTCTTTATTTAAATGTTGGAGGTTATAAATTAGAGAATAGTAGTAGAGACAACAATCAACAGATTTTTAAGCAAGGTGATGGTAAGATTAAACATGGAAATATTTCTCAATATTTCAATAGACTATTAAATAGATAAACCAATAATCAATTGAAAAATCTAAATTAATGTATTTTTATTTTTAAATTTAATAAATTATTTATTAAAAAATTATAATATTATTATGTAAAAACAAAAATAAAATAATAAAACTTTTTAAAAAATGATATTATTCTATTCTCTAATTTATTTATTAAATTTTAATAAATTATTTCCTATAAAATTTATAACCTTAACCTCTTACAACCTCTCATATAAAAACTTTTCCTTATGCCTTTTTGATGGTGTACTGGTTTCCTTCCATTACCAATACAGAAACACATTCCCAATACAGAAAAGTTTGAATACACTTCAAAATATTAAATAAACTGCACTTCATTTTACAGAACAATTTGATTACACTTAAAAATAATATCAAAAACATTCCTTATGCAGAAAAGTTTGAATACACTTCAAAGTATTAAATAAACTGCACTTCATTTTACAGAACAATTTGATTACAATTAAAAATAATATCAAAAAGAACGCACTTTATTTTTCTTGAAAAAAATAGGGAATATATATATATATATATATATATATATCCAGTTACC
>JZKD02S2346310.1:249986-270969 GCA_000966675.3 Picea glauca
AAGCAAAGGATTGGAGCGCAACTCGGAGCGTGCAGGGACAAACGTCGGTTAAAAGGTACTTCTGTTACTCTTCCTTCTCATGCATTAGGCTTAGATAGATTCGAAAGAAATTCAGAGTCCATGATAAGCACTTTTCTGTCTAGGGTTAAGGTCAAACCTTAGAGGTCGATCTACTTGTCCGCAGGCAGATTTTCCTACAACACATGTTACGTTCGAACGGCCTATAGGGCATGTGACGCACATGAATTTGAGTGACACATGGCACGTCAAGCTGGGGTCCACGTCACCCTGGGGGGGGGGTGTCATTGCACCATGTCACCCTGAACTAACACACTTCTAACATTCCTCAGATCTCATGGTCAAGATCCGACCACATAGATTTATAGATCTACAACTCTGGTTACCTCAGGGATTCATCATTCAAGAGTGTGGCAATGAAAACTCCTCCTGTCTTCTAAAATTCCCAATCTTCGAACAAAAGGGGCTAGAACCACTCATCCTTGGTATATTGACGGCTGGGAAAGAACTCAAAGGGTCCCTCGATCTACAGCTCTGGGCCCTTCGCGGCTCCAGCCTTCAGGGTTTTGGATCCTGGTTTAGCTGGTAAGATAGGTTCACCTAACCCCTGGGGAATTTCCTAACATCGGTCAACCTTACGGGTAACCGTAACTCTCGGTAGTATTCGATCGATTTATGACTATGAGGGCCAACAATACTCCGAAGTCCCAAACTTGCGGAGCTCCGAAGTCAGAAGGACTTAGCTTCCTTAAGCTTAGCTTAAGGTTCCTAGGTATTGAACATATGGGCCCTCTCGACCGGATCTCATCCGTTCATCTTCCAAACGAATGGACCTTCCCTATCAAGGCTTGAACTTCACCATCCTTCCTTATCTTTATCATGAAATGGTCAAGGGCTTGGGCCTGGAGCCTCGACCGCACAACAAGGAATCTGAGAGAGGTATCCTCTTCAAACTGACAGGTTCATATCAACACAATATCTCTATCTCGGTCGTCTTACAAGATTACTTCCTAATAAGCCTCAAGAGCTAATCTTGGGCATACAAACTATCAGTCAGTAGCACAAGTTCACAAGGAGATAAATGCATACACATATCACAACCATTCCACATCTAAACCATTTATAAATACACATATATACATAAACTCATGCATTCATCCATTATTTCAATTCAACGTATACAGTAGGAAAATACTTATCATAACCAGATAATGTGAACTGACTGTTGAAAGGGGTGTGCGTTTCCTCCCAACCATAGGCTCTATCACTTCCAACGGATTTACCACTAGCCACCCCCGAGCTAGACCACGATGCTCTGCAATAGAATCCTTTCTTCCGGATCAACGACAATAGGGAAGGAGGTTATTCTCCTCCTCCCACGGGATCTTGGCTAGGGTTTACACAATACCAAGAAAGGAGGACCAGCCTCGTTTATCATCTTATATCATAACCCTGCTAGCCATTTCCCTGCGACCAGAACACGCTCGTCCCTTAGTTCATCCTTGAACCCGAGATATTAGCCTCTCATATCTACACTCTTCGCACGTCTCCCTCTGCCCACCACACCTTCCTTTATTTCCTTTCTCAGCAAGGTTGCGTGTGGCTCAAATTCCCAATCCGTGGACAGGTCTGAAATCCTTACATATGGATGTTATACCCCATCCCCTCATTAAATCTTGAGGAGGTCTTCCCACCTACCAACCTAACTATAATTCATTTTTGGGTAAGAGGATTGTTTTGGTCCTGAGCAAATAAATCCAGTAAGGTACTGGTTTGGTGGAGGTTAACACAACCATTCATGGTCCCATTCACCATATCTTTCATAACATTTGTGGTCTTTCTTAGTACACCCCACTTCCAACAGTCATGCAACACTTATCCATTTTCTAGTAAATAATAGAATTTACATTCATTGACCTTTTATACAAAGGTCCATCAAATCAAACATTCACACATAATGAATTTGCCATAGTCTCTTGGCCAATACAGTTATATTTACAAACTGGAGGAAATAGGGTGTTATAGTGCCTCTCTATTCCCTCATGCCTTGTCCCTCCATCAACTCCTTCTTTTATCCCTCAAAAGGTAGTTTGATTAGTTCAATTATCTTTAGTTGGATAGTTAACTAACTTTTATTTAAGTGGGACAAGTTTTTAAATAAATAATTATAATAAGGTTTTTTTTATAAATAATAGCTAATAGGTGGGGACCCCTAAATAAATTTATTGTTTAATTTTCAAAATATCCCCTTGTAACTCCATAAGATTAAATATATGTCATGTCATAAAATAAATGAACATCATCAGCCCACAAATAAATAATTATGTCATAAACAAACTTGTGACTCCAAAAAGTAATTTAACCATGCCAAAAATATATATATGTTATATGTTATCCAAAAAATAAAAGTGCAAGTCTGTCTATAGAGTCATCATAGAATGAAATTAAAAGTCATATTTTTTTTTGGGAGGCTATCCTCCTCTATCTATAGTCTTGAGATGAAGTCACCTTGTGTGTCTGTAAATCTACCTTGGCATAATTTTTGTATTCAATTGTTGATGCTTCAGGGTGCATATCACAAAAGGCGATATTCTTAGGCTCATGCTTTTGGGCAATAGAATGTGAGGTAATAGAATGAGAAGAGTCATTTGATGAACTAGAGCTAGGTGAACAAGCAGGTTACTTCCCTTTACTTGGTTCATGCTCATGAGCTAAATCTTTGATTTTATTAGGTTGTTGAGATGACAATGCATGTGAAGCCATGGAAATAACATGTTGAAGTGGTTGCCTAGGAGGAGGTGGAGGAAATGACAAAGATAAAGTGGGCCATCCATAGTGATGAGGTTGAGGATCATAAACTATTTCATTCCATCCATCATTACCTGGAATTTCAGGCTAAAGACATATGTGGCTCTATAGGAATGTCGGTGATGCTAGGATGAGGTTATAATGGCAGTCTAATAGGTGGTGGAGGAGGATTAAAGTATCCTTGGCCTGCAAGAATGAGAAGACTAGTTTGAAGGAGTTGATTAAACTCCTCTTACTCTACATCAAAGTGAACGGAAAATCTAAGTCTCTTATTTCCTCCCCTCTCCCATCCAAATTGTTTCTCTATGTTCCAATTTCCTTTGTTTCCCATGTTATCTCTGTTAGATCTGTTGCTGCCATGGTTGAAAAAAATCATCTAATTAATCATGAAGGCTATATTAGTGTATGTAAATAATATTAAGTAAATCATCAAACAGAATTTTTCATTTGACAGAATTTTAAAACATGGCTCTGACTCTATCAACAATCAAGCATGTAAACATCCAGGGAGAAGTGAAGGAAGGGGAAACAAAACCAAATAATCGCTTTACATTAAAACATTTTCCAAACTACATATCACTCCTTCCTTGACATATTGACATTCATTATATGAACATGGGAAATATAATGAAAATGGGGGAGAGGTGAAAGGGATTTGTAATGAGCGTAAACTGAAAGTAAATGATAAATAGGAGCATTACATGTTCATAATTATAACATATCAATAATCAACCTCCAACCAATATCTCAATATTTATGCCCAACGCTAATCAATAATCATATCATATAAGTCCTATCAAGTATCATTCATAATCACTGCTAGTATATCCATTATATTTGCTTCAAAAATCCTTGAATTTGTTTATGTATCAAGGGGAAAGAACATGAATTTAAAATGAAACATGATATTGGGAATTTAGGAACAATTTATGTAAAGTGGAAATATGAAAGGAATTGGAACTGGAAACAAATAAGCAATCAATCATTTCCAAAACTTATGTCCTTCCAATATTCATTATCTTTTGTCATCCTAGACTTGTTCTTGGATGTTGGATATATAATTCTATAACAGAGCTCATGGTTCAATGCTAAACTTATGAATGAAAAAACTTTTGAAAATATATCACTTTTCAATTCTTCTCTTTATCATAGATGCAACAGTCCAAATATATTCTTCTTGTCAAACTGACTATGCCAAACTGCTAGCAACATTCCTCTTTAATAGAAAATATTTTTTTATTTCATACAACATGGGGAGAAAAGATGAAGTTTGAATGATATAAATGGGATTGGGAATTCAGGAATGATGTATGGAAAATTAAATAATGAGGGATTTGGTCATGTGTGTAAGATAGAAAACATTTCTTATTCCTTCATGGCTTGACCATATTATTCATTCTTATCCATATTAAAATGAGCATGCCTAGAAATCGATAACCAAATTGTGCTACCATTTCAACAGCTAATTCCAACAAGTTTTGAAATGAACGGGTAGTATGAAAACTTGGCATATAAGTCATCATATGATGGCTTCGTCAGTTTAACTTGTCTGCAATCTAGTAGCAAAATCTTCCAATCCATTCAATCGTTCCTTTATAACAGTCTAAAAATAAACTTCTTAATTCTAATGCTTTGAAACTCATTTTCAATCATATCAATTCATTGAGGTTATAATCGACCCAATTTTTATGACCTCAATAATTTTGTGTATATACAAAAACACACAGGAAAATTACTCCATTTCTTCAACAATATTTGTGTCAAAATCAAACTTATAAAATTGTATATCACTCATACCCTATTTCTGGTGTAAGGGTTTCAAAATCTATGTGTAAATATTTCATAATTAAAGAGGATTCAAAAGTGGGTATCCATTCAATTCAACTTTTAATATACCCCTGCTAGCATATACATATGTATTAAAAGTCCTTAAGTCATGACTTAGAAATTTCAAGCAATGGAATCGGCATCAAAGCTAGCTACACACAACATTATAGCACAAGCTATCAATGCATGAAAAAGTCAGTGAATTGACTTTTGAAAATCCAAATTTTGCATAATGACTATTTTATGAGACCTCTATTTGAAATCATGGCAGAAAAACTTTACCACAATATTGTATGTAGGGTTTAAAAACATTGCAAACAGTAGCAACTTATATTGATACAACTAGAACATGATTTTATTCTCAAAACCCACCATCTGTACATGATAAAAGTTCTTAGTTTGATGGGATCAAGTTAAATAAAACACTATTTAATTTCCTTATAACTCCATTGCTTTGCATGCAGAATGAGAACCATGCTTAAAACTCCAATTGTTGCTCAAAATGATACTGAAAAGAAAATGTTGGCATCAAAACGAGGAGGGGTGGCAAGGGAGTAAAAATGTCTACCAGGAATAAGATGGGTTGGACCAAAGAAATAGTTTGTATATTTCACAAATTAAGCTAGGATTTTCTGGGTGCATCGTATTCAAGCTAAAAACCCATCATTTATTTGCAGTGAATAGCTAACCAAAATTCAGATGAACCGACTTCCTTTGAATAGTAGAATGACAATCCATATAGTGTGTAAATGAAGAAAAGAACTCTAAAATTTTGCAGGGGTATTCAAGACCCATATTGAAAGGAAGAAGGAGAACACTCATATAACCAACAAAGACAAATCCATTCTTTAAAATATTACTACAAAATAATCATGTATTCGATGAAGAACGAGCTAAAGAAAACATACATTTTTCGAGCACTTCAAATATCTTTGTGAAACTGGTGCAACAGTTGCTAAAACTACAAAAGTTGATCTCTTTACCAAACTAGTGATACTTCAACGACATATATATAGAAAATGAAATGGTAAATCAAATAACAAGGGTAGTATACCTCAAACTACGTAGCGTAAATTCCCTCACTCTAGCACATTGAATGCATGGTGGTGTCACATCGTTCAAAAAATACATGCAATAATCCCTAATCCACATCAGATTCCACTCTCCTAAATCAATGAATCATAGACCAGGAGCAGTGTCGAGTATGCAAGAAATCGCATGCCACCTTAACCACATTGATAGCCACATTGACTGTCAACTCAAATGATGGCTCAAAGATTTACATTGAGTGTAGTCACTTCAACCTCAATTAAACCCACATTTAAAACAAATCACCGGTGTAATGGATACATATATTATGATTTGTGTGTTGAATGTAAAGTCTTAAATGGTAACCAACACTATATAGTATCAACGTTGAGTTTGTATATTATAACATATGTAACATGTATGGAAAACTTCAAACCTTTATATTGCATCATGTCACCTTTTCCTATATAGGCCTGATACCTCCCATAATATATATGTTTATGATAATAAATATGTTGCCATTTGAATTTGCACAAAATTTTATTTTGCATGTTAAACTATATCACACTATGATATATATATAAATAAATTTGCACGTCTTTTGAATCATATCATGTAGTTTAGTACCCAACCATTGTGACCTGTACTTGTCGAGATGTTGTGTGCTTTTGACAAGAAATATAACAAAACATTTTATGACTTGTGATCTCCACAACATAAGTTTCAAGAAAATCATCACCATATAATAGCACCTTGTGTGTTTAAATGTATGTGACATAGAAGATTTTTAAAGCTTTATGGGCACAACCTTTCTCTTCCTTTTGCAGCCAAATCAGAAGTGGAACTCATATCCAAACTAAAGGAAGAAAAATTATCACTTTGTAACATAGATGAAGCCATTATGTGCTTTTCAATAAATTATTAATGATTCTATATTGGGAATATTTGAAAATAAACATCATTTATTTCTCCCTAGGGGGTCTAACCTACTAGTTGTATATTTATATCATAGATAGTAAAAAATTTAATTATGTCTTGCAAATATTTGCAGGCTATGATATTGGTGACAATTTTATGAATCAAAAACCTCCACCCATCCTAATCAAACTAGGGTCAACACACTATATCAAGCTATACTGTGCAACTATTGTTCTTAGAGTCACGTCATCAAATAACCACTTTGGGCAAGCAGTGTGTCCTATTAAAACCACACTTACCACAAATTATAGCAATATTTTGAATTATAAATTAAATAATAAGTGAAACTTATAACATACGCTATCTTCTTGATGTCTACGACATCCAAGTTACCTCAGTACTATAGTCATTTGGCTATCACATAGCTCATCAACCTATAGGTTAGTTCACCAATAATTCATAACCATGCATATACATCATAATTTCATATAAGAATCCATATTTGTATTGACGTTCAATTAGGAAATTTATGTTTATTTGNATTTATTTCTCCCTAGGGGGTCTAACCTACTAGTTGTATATTTATACCATAGATAGTAAAAAATTTAATTGTGTCTTGCAAATATTTGCAGGCTATGATATTGGTGACAATTTTATGAATCAAAAACCTCCACCCATCCTAATCAAACTAGGGTCAACACACTATATCAAGCCATACTGTGCAACTATTGTTCTTAGAGTCACGTCATCAAATAACCACTTTGGGCAAGCAGTGTGTCCTATTAAAACCACACTTACCACAAATTATAGCAATATTTTGAATCATAAATTAAATAATAAGTGAAACTTATAACATACGCTATCTTCTTGATGTCTACGACATCCAATTTACCTCAGTGCTATAGTCATTTGGCTATCACATATCTCATCAACCTATAGGTTAGTTCACCAATAATTCATAACCATGCATATACATCATAATTTCATATAAGAATCCATATTTGTATTGACGTTCAATTAGGAAATTTATGTTTATTTGTATCATGCCTTGCATCTGTTATGCATTCACAACATAACTTTGAACTAGTATCTATGTACTTAAATTCCAAATGTTAATTTGTATGTTTAAAAAAATCAAACGTCTATCATCGTCATGAGCATATCATAGTAAAAATAATATCATGCAACACATAAATAGGTCCAAACGTACACATCTCAAATATTTATCTCAATCTAACTAATCCTAAACAAATGTTAAGCATTGAATTACTAAGATAAGTATACAACAATATTATAACTTCTTAAGACTAAGATATGGGGCGTTACAGACCAAGTGCTCAACCACATCCAAAGTGTCTAGGAGAGGTAAAAAATACATACGAAGAAGTTCCACATTAAATACAAGGTGAAATCCAAGGAAAGGGGGAATACTTAATTCAAAAGCACTCTCACTCACAACCTTGGTGATGGTGTAAGGCTTGTATAGGAGTGGGTGGAGATTCTGATTGAGGATTTTCTCCATATCGAACCAATGGAGTCGCCAATCAATCCTTGAATCATGGAGTCTCCAGATGAAAAATGCGCAGCTTCGAATGTGTCTGGTCCTTGTTCACCATCAAAGGCCAGATCCTAACGTTGTTGTTACCCCAGGAAGCTTCTCAGGCTGAGAAAGTAGCTGCTGGAACCTTCTTGAGAAAGCTCCTTAGGGTCAGCTTTCAGGTGTGCTAACAATAGCCATAGCTGAAACAGTGATGTGGAAACAATGGAGTCGCCAGGTGCACAGTAGAAATCTGAATAATTCTGATTTTTGATGCACCTTCAGAATCAGTTGATCGTTGTCGTTCTGCCCAGGGAAAATCTTCAAGTTCGTCCCCGACAATGGTGCTAGAAATGTTGGCGATGGAAGTCACTCCTGGATTTCTAGCGGGAGCAGAGCCCGATGCCCATCAGTTTTATGTCACAGTGTTTTTTTATGGGTGATCAAATGGACAGAGACTCGGGGAGATGTCACTCTAACTCAGAGACTGGGTTTGGCATGTAAGAAACAAAGGAGGTCTTGATCTAACTTCAGTCAGCGGGTTGATTAAAAGGTGAAGAGGTGGAAGACTTGATAAGGAGAGTGAACAAACTACTTCGGGAAACAGGCTTTCAGTAATTTGTAGAAGAAAAACTCTGAATGCGAGATCCTCTAGTTCAGGGCTTCGAGATACTGAAAGAAGGACTTGACTGAATTCTCCAATTCCAAGTCATTCAGCGTTAGGAAAATCACAAGGACTTATTAGAGACAATGTGACTGTCACAGTGATCAAATTCTACATCATCCTATAACAGTTACAACTCGATTGGATTCTCCAATTCCGAGCAGCTCTAACACAGTTTGAACATGGACATGAAAGAAACTGACATTCATAAGGAAAGAAATCTCAAGAGTTCATACATAACCAAAGATAACAGTGCTTCATTAAATCTTTACAACCGGGAGCCTTGCTCAACCATCGATGCTTACAAAAATGGCGAAAATGCCTACATATACTCAAAACAAAACTCAATAGCGAAAATGAGATACTGCATTAATAACATTGCATCTACCTGTCTTCTGACAATCTGCGCATGCAGACTAGACGATCGTGCGCCTATGATAGACGCCATATTAACTGTGCGTGGCTCCAGCAAGGGGAGTAGCTGATCCATTAAGTGTCGAGCTAGCATGTGCAGTCTTCCTTCGGCTAGTCGAGAACTTGGGCATGGCTTCTCTAGAAGAATGGGTACATAGGACCCTCCTGAGTAGACTGCTGGTCAGACCCTCCATGCCTTATATTTAATGAATGAAGGGAGGCTTCAACCACCCGCTCTTGCCTTCATTTACTCCAATACTAGAAACAATATTAATATCGGGTCTGATGGGGCCTGGAGGTCACGGTGATCCTCTCTGCAACTGAACTCGGTGCCTTCGGCCTTCTTTCTGTAGCTCCTTCCTTTCCTCAAGTGACCACGGGTTGTGACTCTATGCTTTCGGCATTTGCAAATATGAAAGGGATAATCTTTGCTGATTGAAATCGCGATGAGCGATATGCTGAGAAGGCTTAATCTGGCACCACGTGTCCCTCTGAGATCTAATGGCCTTGAACTCACCCGACACCTCCATGGGCCCAGGTCCGGGACTCACCCGACATCTCGTGCATAGAAACATATCGGAGTTTCTTTTTGCACCTTGGAATTGCGATGGGCAAAGCACCGAGATGGCACTATTTGCTACCAAGTGTCCCCTCTGGATGGACGGTTCTGATCACCTTGGCAAGACTTTGGGCTCGAGTCTTGGATGCCTTCGGCACTTCACATCTCGTGGCTAGGAGGAGGATGGTCCTCGTTCTTCAAAGTCACGAAGAGCGAGGAGGCGATGGAGCCCGATCGTGCGCTACGTACTCCTCCGGGATGGACAACTGAGATATTTTTTGGCGATATATAAGCGCTATCCACTGCGCTAATCCTGGCTCAACTCTGCTAACCGCGATAAACCGTCGATCTTTGATCTTCTCTATGCATGGATCCTGGCCGTTGACGACATAACTTCGCCCGCTCGCTTGATTGGAAGCCGTAAAATGAGATTTCTTCATGCTGCACTCGGGTGCTTCTCGTGTAACTCGCAGACCCGAATGCTCTCAATCCCAAGACAAGAATTATCGCTAACACTTGGCATTAACTTTCTACATAATATCCTGGATTTGTTGTTGGATGTGTTATATTCGTTCAACAAATTTGGTTTCTCGATCAGCCTCGGTTGGAGCATGGGAGGACTCTTCACGTGAAGTTGTAATGGGTAGAGCTACATCCATGGGGTCCAATGGCTAGAACCCCAAGCATACCTAAAAGGGGCTATTTACAATAGAGCTATGGAGGGATATGGTGTAGCTATGTTGAACATAAGGAAGGCTCTCATCCCATGTGCATGGATGTATGTAATTGTACATCCTCGGGATATAAACAATCATTTAGTAGACTACCGTTATTTTTCTATTAGTATATGGGTGGAAGGAAGTCAATTTGGTCATCTTAGTGTCCATCATCGACCGTAGGTTGGACCAGAAAGTACTCAGAAACCTATTGTCTCAATCTGAAATAATGGTCCATTGGAGCCCAAAATGAACCCAAGAACGCTCAAAGAAGAGCTTATCAATTGCCTCAATTGTAATGTTCTTCTTGTAGGGTGTCGAAACTACCATCTTAGATCATCGATCAATGAACACAAAGACACAATCGTTACCATGTTTGATTGAAGGTAGACCAAACATGTAATCCATGGATATAGTCTCCCAAGGCCTCTCAGGAGTAGGTAGAGGGGTTTATAACCCTTGTTTCTTAGTGGAAAGTTTAGAAATGGTGCAAGTAATGCAGGATCCGGTATACTTGTTGATAATGCAAGATATGATATATTTGTTGACATCTTGTTGAAGATTTGGCCAATAAAAATGATTTTGAAATACCACCACTATTTTTTCCACACCAAAGTGTCTTGATGCCCAATTTTAATGGGCTTCCCAAATCATATTTGCACACTCACTTGAAGGAACAAATATATGTCTCAGATCGCATAATAGTCCATCTTGGAGATGAAAGTCTAGAACCGGTTTGCATGTGCTCAATGTCTGATACATAGCAACAAATTTAGAGTCAATATTGTATAATTGTAATCACCCAGAGGTATCATGCCCATGGTAGTTTAGAACTGTGGTTAGGGCCACAACTAGGGGTCGAATGATGCAGTCTGCAACATGGTTGGTGTTATCCTTGTTTTACTTGATGTTCAAGTCGAATTTTTGTAGGTACATGGACCACTTCTGATGGTGGTCATTCTCTAACTTTCCATGTGTCTACATGAATTAGAGAGGATTATTATCAGTATGGATGATCATTTCTTTTCCCATAATGTAATGATTACACTGTCAACATGTCTATACAATGGAGTACATATCTTTGTCGTAGGTGGGGTATCTACGAACAACATCAGATATTGTTTCACTATGATAGGCCACTAGATTCCCATGTTTAGAAATGGTGCAAGTAATGCAGGATCTGGTATACTTGTTGATAATGCAAGATCTGATATATTTGTTGACATCTTGTCGAAGCTTTGGCCAATAAAAATGATTTTGAAATACCACCACTATTTTTTCCACACCAAAGTGTCTTGATGCCCAATTTTAATGGGCTTCCCAAATCATATTTTCACGCTCACTTGAAGGAACAAATATATGGCTCAGATCGCATAATAGTCCATCTTGGAGATGAAAGTCTGGAACTGGTTTGCATGTGCTCAATGTCTGATACGTAGCAGCAAATTCAGAGTCAATATTGTATAATTGTAATCACCTAGAGGTATCGTGCCCATGGTAGTTTAGAACTGTGGTTAGGGCCACAGCTAGGGGTCGAATGATGTAGTCTGCAACATGGTTGGTGTTATCCTTGTTTTACTTGATGTTCAAGTTGAATTTTTGTAGGTACATGGACCACTTCTGATGGTGGTCGTTCTCTAACTTTCCATGTGTCTACATGAATTAGAGAGGATTATTATCAGTATGGATGATCATTTCTTTTCCCATAATGTAATGATTACACTATCAACATGTCTACATAATGGAGTACATCTCTTTGTCGTAGGTGGGGTATCTACGAACAACATCAGATATTGTTTCACTATGATAGGCCACTAGATTCCCATGTTGAGTGAGGATTGCGCCAATGGAATAATCTGAAGCATCTATCTTAGTCTCAAATTGTTGTTGTAGGTCTAATAGAATAAGAATTGGTGATGAGTAGAGGTAGAATTTCAAACCATAGATTAATGCTTTATGTTGAGCCGCATCCCAAAAAAAATGTATCCTTGGATCCACCCTCGGTCACCTAGCATAGGGCCTAAGTGAATGAGAGAACCCCAACACAAACCTGCAATAGAAGTTAGGGAGGCCCAAGAATCTACAAAGCTCGGTCAGTTCATTCATGGCCATCCAATCACGAATGACTTGGACATTGGTTGGATCCACATGCACACCCTACTCATTCATAATGTATCCTAGATATTGAATTCTCTGCATGGTGAAGGAACACTTCTCCAAACTGGCATATAACTTGTGTTGTCACAAGGTGCCCAAGACCTATTAAATAAGCTTCAAACATTCCTCCCATGTTTTTCTAAATATGAGGATGTCATCCAAATATACAACCGCAAAGGAGTTTTCAAATGGCCATAATATATCATCCATCATCTGCATGACTATTGTCGGGGCATTTGTTAAGCTGAAATGCCTGATCAGCCACTCAAAGAGACCCTCTTTAGACTTGAAGGTTGTCTTCCATACATCACTTTTCTCAAATGGCACTTGATGGTAGCTTGACTTTAGATCAATCTTACTGAAAATTTTTGGCACCCTTGAGCTGATATAAAAAATCATCAATCTAGGGGATTGGGTACCAGTTCTTGATTGTGATCTTGTTCAGGGCTCTATAATCAATACAAATTCACCATGTCTCGTCCTTCTTCTGTACCAGAAAAATTGGGCTCCTGCAAGGCGAGGAACTTGGTCTGATGTGGCCCTTCAGAATTAGCTCTTGGATCTGGAATATAATTTATTCATTCTCCATAATAGAGTGCCTATATACAGGGTCGTTGGGAAGAGGAGGACCAGGTGTCAAATCAATTTAGTGCTTGTTGATGTTTGTATCTGTTAAGATCGAAACAACAACCTATCAGGTTCTAAAAATGTCCTAAAAAATACCTTAGTCTGACATTAATTTTATTGATCGAGGATTCATCTTTTCTCTCAAGATTGTCAGCAAAATCTATGCAGATAAGTTGTAGAAGTTTAAATCGTGTAGATAGTTCAGTTACAACAAATCTGAGTTTATCTAAATTACTGTAGTAAGTAAGTTCTTCACACATTAACTACAAACTCTGAAACTAATGATTCAATCAACAGAAAATATATTATGAGCAATAAAGCACAACATTAATTAATTACTGAACTTGTTCATCTATCCAAGAAACATCAATTTGATCTGCAAAACTCCAATGAATCAATCTCTCAAGGAACAATGATTAATTAACCTATTTGAAAGGAACGACGATCTATTGAGATTTAAGGAACAACAAATGCGAACTTAATGGAAGGAACAACAAATGCAAACTTAATGAAAGGAACAACAAATGCAAACTTAATGAAAAGAATCAACAAACGATAAATTGACAGCAATCGGTAATGGAACAACAATCGATAATTTCCAAATAGAACATATAATTTCTCTGAATGGAATAACACAATCAATTCATAATAGAAACAACACATTAATGAATCTATTCTAACTGTTGAAGGAAATATCAAATCACATAATTACCACAAAATCAATAAAATAATAGATAAGACAGTATCTCATGTCGACTGGGCCCACGGTATTCATAAGATACTGTTATGAAAAACTTCGTACACGGAAATGGTCAAAACACTTGAAACTTCTATTAATTCCATAATTGATAAGTCATTTACAACTAGGCTATTGTACAGAGTATCAACAATTAGGAGATCAAAATTTTGGTACCTCCTCTCTATCGTTCACTCTTCTTTATATATTACTATAAGACAAGTGAATTAAGTTATCTTGAGGATCAAGAGATCCTCAGGATTGATTTTACTATTTATGAAGATTTCAAGATAAAAATCAATCTTCCTTGAACCGTTTTGTGCCTGATTTCTTTAATCTCCAATGGTCTGTGCATCTTCATGATCTTCTTGATTATCCTCAATTAACAGCAATTGCCCATTTCTGCATAAAATCAAAGCAATTCAAAACCCAAAGTTTAGAAAATATTTAATATTATTTAATATCATTTTCAAGAGATTTTTAATTATTTTCTTCCCTAATTACTTCAAACTAATAGAAAAATCATCAAAGAATATATCATAAACCAAAGTAACAAGGAGAATATTTATACCTTTTTCTTACCCCAACATACCCCCCAACTTACCTTTTTGCATGTCCTCATGCAACAAGAGAGTTCATATGCAAGGCAGTGAGACAGTAGGGTGGAGAGGTCTCTTCTCTAGACCTCCGGAAACCATGCTTACCTTTAAGTTCTTCAAAAGAAGCTTCTTATTTTTTCTTACAAAGTTCATAAACACTCTGATAACCCTCTAGAGGATACCAAATAATGGGGGCATTGTACCTGCATCCAATCCAGAAAGGCCCTGCTTCCATGATCATATTGGCATACCTTTCTAATCTGAGAGCAGTTGCTTGAAAATTCCTAAAACCAAATGGTTCCTTGTTCTTGATTTCATTTGAAGAGACACTCCATCTTAATTTGGCAGCAGAAAGGGATTCTTCTCTAATATCTCTAAAGTAATGTAACCCTGAATATACAAAATGTATATGGATGGGAGCTAAATATTCCACAACCTTTTCCCTCTTCATAAATGTTCTATGTTGCATAATGGTGTCAAAGGGTTTAGAATATTCTCCTCTAACCCATAGGTCTAGCCCATTTTCTCTTTTCATAAATACCTTATGTGCCTTGGCCCATCTAATTTGATTTTTGGCAAAAGATAAAAAGGCCTGAAACTGGATATCCCTAATGAATGGATTGGGGTTATCATCTATGTTTTCTTCTAGAATGAAATTATGAAGATATAATTCACACAAAAAGTATTTTACTACATCATCTTGTTCTTTGAAACACGAAAAAAAATCAGAGACAGTGGCAAACTCAGAAGGTGTTCCTTCCCTAATGGCTTTCACTTTTAATAACAGATATCATTCCATTAAAAATAGGGCATAATTATTAGCAGGGGCCCTGCGAGCTAATATATCAGAATAAATAGAACAAATACTTTTGATTTGCTCCAAGTCTCCATCAAGCTGACAATGCACCTTCTTTACCTTTTCTTTTGCTCTATTGAGATCAGCAAAGGTTTCATTTTTAGTTGTTGACATTGCTCGAAGCTGTTTGACAATTTTTTGATGCTCTGTTATTGTCACCATTGCATTTTGGCATTGGGTTAAGGTATGTTGGGACTGTTCCAATTCTGCTTCCAATCTTTTGATAGTGGCATCATGTTTAGAGGAATGAAGCACCTCTTCAGTCTGAAAATCTGTTTCTACTATTACTAGAGCATCTGTCTGATTTTTTGTTTCATCCAATTCCAAGGGGGCATGAAAATCCGTTTGTGTTTCAACATAGTGAGTATGAATTTCCATTCTAGGAAGTGGATTTATTCCTTGTATTCTAACTCTCCTAGATTTATTCTTCCTATAGGATTTGTCAGACTGTTCCAACTGCTTCTTAAGATGTCTATTTTTTTCCTTTAATCTGCCAACTTTTTGTTTTGATACCTTTATTTTCTTGATTCCTCCCCTGGTTCTGCAAAGGATTCCACAGCTTCCTGGAGTGTTTTGTATTTACCAGTCCACTCTGTTCCTTCATTTGGAAAGCCTGTAACCTCGACTATGATAGCATCAGTGACTGGTATTTGTATGCCTCGAATTATTGAGATTTCCCCCTGTAGATTTTGGAAGAATGCCATCGCAACATTTGTATCAAATCATTGTAGTCTGTTAAAATATTGTGCCCACCCTAAACGGTTTAGAATTTCCCTAGCCTGATCAGTAACTCACAACAATGTAGGTTCACGGTGAATAATTCGGCCACCCATATTTTTTGCAAGAAAATCGGCACAACTATCGTTCCCACCTATGAAACTTGTTAGACCCGACTGTAAAAGAAAGTTACTAGAAATGGTAAAAATTACTTAACAAAAATGGTATATAAGAAAATTACGTAATTTCCCATTATCTGTAATCATTATGGCTTATCGATAATCGTGCAAATTGTCCACCCCCCAATGAGTGAAAAGTCGACCTTGACCGGTTGTATGTGTGAATGTATTAATGATGGGTAGTCAAGTGATGGGTTAATTATTACGTCGTCGCCACTGGGTAGAACAATTATTAATAATTTCCAAAGAAACTTAATATTAATCATGGAAATGAATGATAATCATATCTTTTGTGGAAAGTGCAAGCCCAAATACCTATGTCCAAAGTTTTAAGGAAGAAATTCCAAATATTCCTAATATGTCCAAGTTTTATAAGTATGCCATTTGTCATAACTTTTTTATCCTCCCTTGTTTTCAATATAGCAAGAATGATAGCCTCTTCTTAAAGAAAGGAAATATATGAGCACAATAAAAACTTGGCAATTAAGATAAACTTCAATACCACAGGGAGAGCCATTGTTGCCAGCAGGCGTCCATAGCCTCGACAGGGTTTCCATTTAACCCATAGATGAGCCGGTATCCTCAATAAACAATTTGAATAGTCTTTTCCCAAAAAGGACACTATCCTGGTTTGGTAACCAGATAACAACAATTCCACTCACTAGATAATAACAAAGTGAACAAGCCATCTCGTGATGAGACCTCTCATCCTTTGACCCTAAATGCCAAAAGCCATTGCCTTGGTGTGGTAGCCATAGTGGTAATGTCACTTATGTTAATCTCTTATGATCATTATAGGTTGGCTCATGATGAGACCCCCTATCCTTTTTTAGAGAAGGTTTTCTCTTTTCTTTCATTATTATTATTATTATTATATTTTATTTTTATTTTTTTAAGGCTTTATTAAGGAAGGCTCATCTACTCCTTAAGAGTGTGGGATGGCATAAGAAGTGTAAGAATGCCAAGTAAAAAAAGTGCCTTAGACTCCTTATTATGATGTGAAGGCAAATTATCATTCAAGTATATGTATATATATAGGGAAAAGAAACTAATTATGGTGGTTATGGATCGTGAACAATATTAAGATAATTCAGAAGAATCAATCCATAAACAATTTGATAAGGTATGCTAAATATTCCCCCAAAAGAAAATAATAAATCGTTTCCATGATAATTAGAAGTGATGCCTTTGAAAATTAGTTATTGAAGTTCATATCCAAAGGAATAGCTAAACGTATAAGGAGCGGTCATAAAAACAACACGTATTGTTGGTGGAAACACAAATTGTTGCTTTCAAGGAAAAGGAACAACAACAGGAACAACTGCAAAGGGAACAACAATTGTTACTTTGTGATGAATGACATCGTAAGAAAGGGAATGGCAATTGTTACGTTTGAATGAACGACATTACCCATAAAGGGAACAATAATCGCAACAAAGGGAACAACAACTATTACGTTTGAATGAACAACATTACCTACAAAGGGAACAACAATCGCAACAAAGGGAATGACATTTGTTACATTTGAATGAATGGCATTACCTACAAAGGGAACAACAATCGCAACAAAGGGAACAACAGTTTTTACGTTCGAATGAACCACATTACCCACAAAGGGAACAACAATCGCAACAAAGGGAACGGCAGTTGTTACGTTCGAATGAACGACATTACCCACAAAGGGAACAACAACTGAAGTTATAGGAAGATGATGATGATATTCAAATTGAACCATCTAATTAATTAGTTAGATACCTCCCGCATGAAGAAATTTTGTTCTAGCGATTCTAGGATTGATTAGTCATCAACTAAATTCATTTCATAATTTTACGGGTAGTTTTATTCAATGATTGGGGGGGTAACATATATCATATGTTTTACGGTGTCATGCATTCAGTTCTATTTATTACAGTCACAGTCGCGCATCTTTTAGTGCAGTCGTCCGACTTTTTCTGCGAAACATGACATATTCATCTCCTATATAAAAACAAGGTTTATATTCAATGGATTTTTCAAAGTTCAACAAGAGAAATTTGGAGTTTGAATTTGAAAGATATGTAATAGTTAAAGAATAGAAAAGAGTGTTAATTATATTCTCATTACAGTCATATCTTACACCCTTTCTAGTCTTTGTTGTCTAAAGCTCTTTATAGTGACTTCCCTAGAAAGTATAAACTTAAAAACTCAATCAAATATTCAAAGAAAAATATATACAGTATGTGCAGTGCTGGAAAAACAACAATTTCATGGAGCTGAAGCTATCGGGTTACCTTCCCAACCAGCTAAAATCTGAACAGTAGGATCGTTACTTACTTCTTGGCAAAAGGATTCTTTTGAAAGTGGTTGATGGTAGAACCATAGCCAATGTCCATTTACCAAAAAAGGAGAACCAAACCTGTCGATGGTAACTAAAGTGACAGTGGAATTATCATGGACTTCCTTGATTTCATATGGTTCCAACCTCCTTGTTTGCAACTTCCCGGGGAAATTCTGAAATCTGGAATCATAAAGAACTGCCCAATCACCTTTCTATAATGATTTCTTCTTGATATGCTTTTCGTGCCACCTATCTCTCTACTGCTAAATAAAAGTTGTGCGTTGATGGGAAAACAAGTGTGCTTCATCTAACTCATTGAGCTATTGTAAGTGTTGTGTGTGTGCTTCTGTAAGATCCAGTCCAATTTCCTAGGCCATTTTTAGAGTCTTGATCTCAAATTCAATTGGAAATATTGGCTCTTTGCCAAAGACTAGGTGATAAGGAGAGTAGCTAGTAGTGTTATTCCATGTTGTACGATAGGCCCATAAGGCATTTGGAAGCTTGGTTGCCCAATTTTGACGGTTTGTTGAGAATGTTTTTGTCAAGATTTCCTCCAAGACTTTATTGGTACTTTCCACTTGTCCATTTGCCTGGGGGTGGTATGGGGAGGTAACCCTATGTTTAATGTGATAATTGTGTAGAGTGGTCGAGATTTTATGTGTTGTAAATTGTGACCCTTCATCCATGATTACTTCCCTGGGTAATCCATAGCATACAAATAGTTCAAAAAGAAATTTAATGACTACTTCCTCAGTTGCGTTTGTCAAGGCTACTGCTTCTACCCACTTGGTCATATAGTCTGTTGCAACTAGTATATAACATTTTTGGTTTGATTTTGGGTTAAAGGGGCCAACAAAATCCAGTGCCCATCTCTTGAAAGGTTCCACTTGTGGTTGTAGGGGCATTTCATAGGCCTGGCATGATCGACCCATCCTCTGAAAGCTATCACAGTCCTAGACATACTTCTTTGTGTCTTTAAATATCGAGGGCCAATAATAACCTATCTGTAAAATCTTATGTCAAGTCCTACGGTCAGAAAAGTGTCTGCCACAGGGCTCATCATGACATGCCTTCAAGACTTCATGAATTTCATCCTCTCTGGTACATCTTCAAATCTGAATATCAGATCATGTGTGGAAAACACATCCTCCAATCCAAGTGAACCATGCACTACGTTGAACAATTAATTTCCTTTCTCTTGATGACAGGTGTGCTGGAAATTTCCCAACTGCCAGATAATTTGCCACATCAACGTACCAAGGCGTCTTAATAGTTACAGCGAAAAAATGTTCATCTGGAAACTAGTCTTCAATTGTCAAAGAATTATCTGTCTTGGGAATACGAGACAAAAAATATGCAACAAGATTTTCTCTTCCCGGTCGATCCTTAATGGTGATGTTGAATTCCTACAAAAATAACAACCACCGAGTAACCTGTCCATTAGTAATTGGTTTGTTGGATAAATATCTAATATCAGAGTGATCAATATATAGAAACACTGGATATCCTGTTATGTAGTGTTGAAATTTATTAATAGCATGTATAACAGCTAAAAATTCTTTTTCTGTTACTGTGTAATTTAATTCGGCAGGGGTAAGATTTTTGCTAATAAAGTAAATAGCATAAGGCTTCTTATCTTCTTCCAATCCAGGGACAATTCCTATAGTGACATCTGATGCGTCTGAAGAGATGTGAAATGGTAACTTCCAATTTGGTCCTCTTAGCATCGGTGTTGTTGAAATTAACCTTTTAAGCTCTGCAAATGCAACATCACACTTATCAGACCATTGAAATTCCACATTACCGGTTAAAGCATGTAAAGGTACAACTATTCTTGAAAATATTTCTATGAATATGTGATAATATCCTGCACATCCAAGGAAACTATGTACCATGGTCGGTGTATGAGGTGTAGGCAATTTAAGGATTGCCTCTATCTTTGTTGGGTCTCCCTTGATTCCATCTGCAGAAACATGGTGTCCTAGTACCACACCTTCAATCATCATCATATGAAATTTCTCATGACTCAAACATAGCCTAGTAGCAATGCATCATTCCAATATCTTCTCCAGATTTCTTAAAGCCTGATCAAAGTTAGTGCCATAAGGGGTAAAATCATCCATGTAAACTTTCAGTCCTTCATTAATTAAATCAGAAAATATGCTCAAAATAGCTCTCTTGAATGTAGCTGGTGTTGAAATAATGTAACTGTGAAGAGCATTCTTATTATTATTTTGTTATTGGATTAAATCCCCATTGTGGATTAATCATGTCATTATTATTATTGGATTAAATCCCCATTGAG
>JZKD02S2346310.1:302581-313906 GCA_000966675.3 Picea glauca
AGCCTTGCTCCTTGACTCCATTTTACCCTAAGGCACTAGTCTAGAACTCCAACGTTGAGTCTATTGTGTTAAAACAACCTTTTCAAACTTCTTAAATTTGAAACCCTAACTAACCTTAACATCTCACTAAGCCTAATTTAATGATGATGTCATGCCTAGTTTGAACCTTTGGCTGGTATTAAAAGTTGCATCTAGGTCATCTAATGATAGACATTGATGTGTAGATAAATTTCATTGGCCTATTTTGCAAAACATCCACCTCATTGTCTACCAAACTAACCTAGAAGAAAGCTGACGTCACCCTCTAGCAAGTATAGTGACACAACATGTCTATTATGTGTGAGCATTTAATGATATCTAAAGCGTTGTGTTAATTCAATAATTGGTTTTATACATTGAATGCTATATCATCTCCAGTGTTATTGAGAAGTAATATTACAAGTCATAGTCATTCTTTGCAATCATTGACTTCGTCAATAATTACTGCCATTTATGCTCATACATATTAATTGTTGATAGTCATTAATTTATGAAGTACTAACCATTGTTGCACATTTTAGCTTTATTGTTTCTTTGTTTCGCAAACAGGTGCCCATCTTTTGGTTTATCTTCTCTTTGACTATCTTCTTGGCGGTAATCTGTGAAGGGAAAACCTACTTTAACCTCTTGAGCCTTAATCCCTTGACCATTTTCCTTTCAACACCCTAGATTACCTAGGGATGTCTCCCTTGGGATTAGCCACCCTGAATAGAAAGAGCCCCCCATCGAGGTGATAGTGGGTGGGGAAGCTCCTGTTACGCCAGTTTGAATCCTTACCTTTCAACCATTTGACCTAGACTACAAACTAAGTGATAACGGGACCAATCGGGTGTTAACCCACAGATCTATGGTCGTTAAGATCGAGGAGAGTATGAACCGCCGGATCACTCTATGTCGGGAACATATCATGACCGTAGAATTTCCTAACTACAAATGCATACTAATGCATACTAAAGAAACACAGTTTTACCTAACGACATATTAGACCAAGTAGATATTAACTAACTCCTAAGTGTCTAAATATCCTAACACTGGGCAAAATTAACAATCATCTTGTTCCTATGTTGCCGATGGATTCCTCGATAAATGGTTTAATAGGACCTCCTGCTCTGTCATATCTATTTTCTTCTGCCATGGGAAGTCACTCGAGTTGGCAAGAGCGGTTGCACTCAATAGAAACTTGCTCGAGACCCAAATCTCTATACCCGGACCTTGTTGGGGACATGGACTAATAAACGACAAGGAGTATATTGTTTTGATACAACTGATCCGAGTTATATTGAGAATGAAATGAGAGTATATATATAACAAGGAAACACATAGAGATATTGCAAGAAGCATAGTAATACAGTTAACTCGAATTCTATTAGTGAATGGAATGCAAAAGACTGTAAAATGAAAAGCATACAAATTAGCTAGAATGGTGGTAACTTTGTAGATTTTAACCTAGTACAATATTTACTACAAACAGATTTTCAATAAAAGAATAGAAAAGATACAATGGAAAAGACAAACATTTCACAGAGTTTTTTCCCCTGGAAACCCAAACCGGGAAAACCAGTATATTCTATATTTTCATTCATTGTGCTACATTGTTTACAATACAACATAAATATAGGAGCCAGTGGCATCCAAAACCCTAACCCAATGACCTGGATTAGTCAACAACCATAATTCCTTAACACTAAAAATAGAAAACCATCGACAAAGAAACCATGTGCCGAAAAACCACATAAATATGTGACACTTTTCTCGAGGCAGGAAAATTTGTCTCGGGGGAGTTTCCCCTGAACCCCGGCATGGGGGGAATTCACACCTGGCGCAATGCACACACACTACTACTCGTGCAAAGAATATAACACATACCCAACATTCTCCCACTTGTTGTTTTCTTTGCATACAAGGGGTTACAGGGTTACATAGTCAACAACCCTGGGCAACAATGCCTATTGATCCTCTACACCAAGAGAACTTCTCAGTGCTCACAGATTTTTTTAATGAGTCTGCAACATTCTTCAAAGTGTCCACCTTCATCAGTGATACTTTCTTTTCTTCAATCATGTCTCTCACAAATTGATATTGAATATCAATATGCTTTGTCTTTGAATGATAACTCAGGTTTTTCGCTAGAAAAATGCACTTTGATTGCCACACTCTATCCTTACAGCTTGTTGTGCCAACCCAATACTTGAACACAATCTTTGTGACCATACCGATTCCTTACTTGCATGAGTGGTTGCCATGTATTCAGCTTCTGTAGTTGAAAGTGCCACTACAACCTGTCTTTTGCTCATCCAACATATTTCTCTTCCAAACAGGTTAAACACATACCCACTTGTAGATCTCCTATGATCCAGATCTCTAGCCCAGTCTACATCCACAAATCCATGTATATCCACCACTCTGTCCAATCCCAACCTTCCTTCATAGCACAATCCATAGCTAGCACTGCCACGCAAATACCCGAAAACCCTTTTTATTGTTGTCCAATGCTCCTTCCCTAGTTTTGACATATACCTGCTCAAAAATCCCACTGCATGTGCAATATCCGGTCTAATACAGACCATTGCATACATCAAACTACCAACTGCACTCGCATATGGAACACGAGACATGTCCTCCTCCTCTTCATGTGTCTTGGGACACTGATTCGCAGATAACTTTACACCAACAGGAATAGGAACCTTGACCAGTTTACATTCCTGCATATTAAACCTCTGCAATATTGTATCGACATATTTTCTCTGATTTAACCAAAGTTTCCTCCTTTTCTGTTCTCTTTTAATTTCCATGCCCAAAATGAAATTTGAAGCACCAATATCCTTCATGTCAAATTTAGAGGACAACTGAGTTTTCACATCCTGGGTAATCTCCTTGTTGTTTCCTATCAACAACATGTCATCCACATACAAGACCAAATAAATCAAATGATCACCAATCAAATTTTTTATACCACATCCTTGGTGATTGATTTAAACCATACAGGGACTTTTTCAGCTTGCATACCAGCTCCTTCTTTCCCTTCACAGCATAACCTTATGGCTGCTTCATATATATTTCTTCTTCAATATACCCATGTAGGAATGATGTCTTCACATCCATTTGTTCTACTTCAAAATCAAATGCAGTAACAATAGATAACAAAAATATTATAGAGGTTAACTTGGCAACAGGAGAAAAAATCTCACCAAAATCAATTCCCTCAACCTAGGAATAACCCTTTGCTACTAATCGAGCTTTGTATTTCTCCACTTTTCCTTCTGCAATAAGCTTCTTTTTAAATACCCATTTGCTACCAATAGGATTTCTTCCATTCAGCAACTCCACTAGATCCCAAGCCTCATGTTTATCCAAATATGTCATTTCTTCGTCCAGGGCCCTTTTCCAGAGATTTCCATCCTCTGAATCCACTACCTCCCTGACAGTTCTAGGATCATCATCAGTAATAGACAAATCAAAATTTGAACGGAAATCATATGGAGTATACCTTTCTGGTAGCCTTCTTTATTGAACTGATCTCCTCAATACTGGAGTATGAGGATCTTCTTCTTTTGATTCTTATTCTTCTTTAGAGTCTGACTCATCATCCTTTAAATCAAACTTTACTTTCTCTTGTTCCTGATTAATTTGTAGGACTTCGTGTTTAACATCATCCTTCATTTCTCTAAATACCACATCTCGTCTATACACTACCTTCTTAGTTTATGGGTTCCAAAGATTATAAACTTTGAGACCATCTTTATATCCAATAAAGATACACTTTTCATCCTTCTTATCTAGCTTACTTTTGTTTTCCTTTGGAACATGAACATATGCATCACAGCCAAATACCTTGAGATGTGTGAGAGAAGGTTCCTTACTAGTCCATACCTCTTGTGGAGTATTGTCATCCAACATTGATGAGGGTGATCTGTTGACCAGGTAACATGGAGTACCCATTGCCTCTGCCCAGAATTCTTTCCCTAACCTGGCACCACTGAGCATGCACCTTGTTTTTTCCATCAGCTTCATGTTCATCCTTTCTGCAACTCCATTATGTTGAGGTGTATATGGAGTAGTCTTCTGCCTTTCTATACAACACTTCTTACATAATTCTTCAAATGCATTCCCGCAGAACTCTCTGCCATTATCTGTCCTCAACACCTTAATTCTTTTCTCTGTTTTATTCTCAACAAGAGCCTTAAACTCTTTAAACCTATCAAAGACTTCATATTTCTTCCTGAGGAAATATATCCAAGTGTTCCTCAAGAAGTCGTCTATAAATGAGACATATTACATAGATTTTCCCAATGATGGGACTGGCATAGGTCCAAAAACATCATTGTGAACTAGCTATAAAATTCCTTCTGCCCTCATTGCACTAGAGGGGGATCTTACCTGATGCACCATAGTCAACCAACCATGCCTCATGATCTACATGTGTGCTTGAAGAAGCCAAGTACACATACCCTCCTTCTTCCTTGGAGGTCTTTTCTTCTGTAGAAGGAGATTCTTCAGATCCCTTCTTTTTCTCAACTTTGGATCTACATTGTTTCTTGTAGTGCCCTTCTTTTCCACATCTCCAACATACCTTTACAAACTTTTTGAGAGATTTAGATCTACCCTTAGACTTAGATCTCCCACTTGAGAATTTAGATCTATTTCTTTCCTGGGAACTTCCTCTTGTAAATAATGTGTTTGTGCTCGATCCTTCCATATTCTTCCGTCTCATCTCCTCCGACAACAAAGATGAGACCAATTCATCAAAATTCAAGGAAATTGTATTACTACCTATGGCCACAACTAGGCTATCCCACGAGTCTGGTAAAGAACACAGTAAACTGATACATTTATCTTCATATGAAATTTTAATCTCAACAGATACTAACTGAGTTACCACATTATTGAAGGCATTCAAATGCTCTGCCACTAGGTCTCCATCTCTCATCCTCAGGTTATACAGCTTATTTATCAAGAATAGTTCATTTACTAGGGACTTAGACTCATACGACTTCCCCAACTTTTCCCATAAATCCTTGGTTGTAGCTTCCTTTGACACATTCAGTAATACTGAATCTGAGAGGCACAGTTGGATTGTGCTCTTTGCCTTCTGATCCAAATTTTTCCAGTCATCCATTGAAGTTCCTGTAGGTGTAGTGTCTGGATCTACCCTGATCCAATGATCTTTGTCCACCAGCAGATCTTCCATCTTGAGCTTCCACAGCTCAAAACTTTGCCCATTAAACTTCCAATCTCCATTTTCGAATTTCTTGCCATTTCTTTTCACCTGAAAAATCAATACCACATATATCCCATTGTAACAAGGATTATCATAGTCCTGAATATAACACATACCCAACAAACTTATCCCTAAAGAGAGAGATGTGCCGGCTACGCTCATTCACAAGAAGTTGATTACAAAGAGGTTGAAAAGGAATGTTAACATAAAGAATCAATGAGAAAACCCTAAACATCCAAAAACCTAACCCTAGAAGATGAAATGCCAAAAGGTTTGTGGGCCTCGATGTGGTTAGTTGATACATCAACTTTCTACGAGGATTAATTTTTCATATGATATCCATTTGGGGTGCTCAGTAGCCCATTGGAAAGGTCTATCTAAGAATTACACATTTCAAACATCCCAATACATGCCTCTAACATGTATTGGGCATTGCCATGTCAAAAAACATCGTTTAGGACCTCAAAATGACATCAGAAGTTTGGGACCCGAAAAACTATCAAGATGTGGAGGCATTTTGAATTAGTGGAATAGGTGGGTGGCCACTTGTATCCACCTAGATCATTCCTACCCCATTAGTAAGAAATGGTCCCCATTATGTTAATTTCCTCCATCAAGTAAGGAATTTTTTATTGAATTTGACTCTTGGTGAACCACTTGCCCTAGTGAAGAAGTTGTCATGCTTTAACGAACCGATAAAGTTGGATGTTCTACTGGCGGGTGCTCTTCATCTTGGTGTCCATGATCTGATCTAGTGTCTCCTTCTCAATGCAGTCAAGATTGAGTTATGTAGGGGCCAAGTTATTGAATAAGTCTGAAGTGTCGAGGAGAGGTGGAAAATATGATCGAAGCAATTCCACATTATGGGGTGAAAGACAAGGAAAGGGGCAATACTTAATTCAAAATAATTCTCACCCACAACCTTGGTGATGGTGTAATGTTTGTATTGGAGTGGTAAAAGCTTATGATGTGATCCTATAAGGTGATATTTCTACAAATGCAACCATACCTTACCTCCCAGCTAAAACTTGTGTGGTACCCGATGTTGATCATGGCATTACTTGTACTTGGCGCTGGAGTTTTGCATAATATGTTCAACTTGTTGTTGGATGTGCTAGACTTGTTCAACAAATTTGGTTGCTCGATCAACCTCGGTCTGAGCTTGACACAACTCTTCACATGCAATTGCAATGGGAAGAGCTACGTCCATGTGGGCCAATGGTTGGAAACTTAAGGACACCTGAAAGGGGCTATGGATAATAGAGTTATGGAGGGGTTTGGTGTAGCTATGTTGAACATAAGGAAGCATCTCATCCCATGTGTGTGGATGTTTGGAATTTTACATCCTCGTGATATGAACAATCATCCTCTTGACTACCTTCATTTTTTCATCAGTCTGTGGGTGGAAGGCGGTCGATTTGGTTAGCTTAGTGTCCATCATCGACCATAGGCTAGACCAAAAAGTTGATCCAGATTTATGAGAGGAATGAAATGAAACCACAAATTTATAATGTTAACACAGAGAAACAATGAACAATAACTGAGATACAGTAAAACTTGACTTCTATTAAATAAGAAAATATGTTGAAAAATGTAAAATTCAGACTAAAAACGATCTTTCTATAATGGTGGCATCTTATCTCTAAGAAGATATTTGACGACTACGCTCATTCGCAAGAAGATGAGTACGAGATGTGACGACTATGCTCATTCGCAAGAAGATGAGTACGAGATGTGACGAATACGCTCATTCGCAAGAAGATGAGTACAATGAGGCTATGAAGGAATTTTACAATAAATATGAATTCCAAAACTGTATACATCCAAAAACCTAACCCTAGGAGATGAAGCACCAAAATTCATGTGGGCCCCGTTGGGGTAAGTTAGTACATTAACTTCCCGGGGTCGTAAATTTTGCATACGATCTCCATTTAGAGCGCACAATAGCTCATTGGAAAGATATTGACGAGGAGATTTATTTAGGGGGATCAATCAAAGATTTTGGCTATTATTGAGGTGCTTGGTCCTAAAAAAACGTTGTCGAGGCCTTCAAACTGGCCCCTGAAGTTAAAAACTTCTAAAAATAGTAAATTGCCAAAATTGCTAGAAAACTATTTTGAGCCAGTTGGAAAAGGTGGGTGGCCACCAATATCCACCTAGATCAATCCTCCCTCCTTAGGAAGCAATGGTATCATTTGCATCGAGTTCCCCCATCAGATGAGGAAATTTCTGTTGAATTTGGCCCCGGGTGAGCCACTTGCCTTGGTGCAGGTGCTGCCTGCTTTGAAAACCCGATAAAGTTGGATCCTTTGTTGGCGAGTTCCCTTGACCTGTGCATCCATGATATGATCAGTAGATTCATATTCCATGTAGTCATGATTGAGTGATGTTGGTGTCAATTGTTCTACTATCTCCAAGGTGTCCAATAATGGTGGCAAATAAGGCCAAAGGAGGTCCACATTAAACATTGGGTGCAACCCAAGGAAGGGGGGCAGGTTGAGCTCAAAAGCATTGTCACCCATAGCCTTGGTAATATTCTGATGAGGCCCTATAAGGCGTTCTTTCTGCAAGTGCAACCAAACTTTGTCTCCCACCTGAAATTGATGTGGCACCCAGTGTTGATCATGGCACTGCTTTTACTTGGCATTGGACTTCTGTAAAATATCTTGAACCTGTTAGTGGATGTGTTTGATCCACTCAATGAACTGGGTGAATTTTTTAGCTGTAGTTGGAGCATCCAACGAGTCTACCTGGGTGGCCGCAAGGAGTAGTGCAACATCCATGGGACCCAATGGTTGAAATCACAACCCCACCTGAAAGGGGTTGTGGTCAGTTGAGCTATGTATGGCTTTGTTGTAGTTGTGATGACCATAGGGAAGACTCTCATCCTAGGTGTGAGGGTGATTGGAATTTTACATGCGTAGGATGAGCATGATCATCCAGTTGATGACCTCGGTTTGGCCATTCGTTTAGGGGTGGAAGGAAGTGGACTTGGTGAACTTGGTGTCCAGCAGTGACTAGAGGCTCGACCATAATGTGTTGAGGAACTGGTTGTCCCAATCTGAGATAATGGTTTATGGGATCCCAAAGTGTACCCACGCTTGTTCAGAGAAAATCTTGGCAGTGTCCTCCGCCATGATGCTCTTCTTGCAGGCGTACAAAATTGCCATCTTGAAAAAGTGATCAACAACCACAAAAACACAGTCATTTCCCCGCCTGGTGGAAGGGAGGCCGACATGTAGTCCATTGAGATGGATTCCCAGGGACTGTCAGGAGTAGTCAGAGAAGTCTACATGCCTTGTTTCTTGATGGTTAGTTTGGAAATAGTGCAGGATCATATATGCTTGTTGATATCATGTCGAAGTTTCGGCTAATAGAAATGTCGTTGCAACACTGCCGCTATATTTTCCACGTCGAAGTTTCCTTCCACCCAATTGTAGTGGGATTCCCAAATGAGCTTCACTTTCTCGCTTGATGGAATGTAGAGATTTCCCAGATGGCAAAGAAGCTTGTCCTAAATATGCAAATTATTGACAGTTGTGTTGGCACCCAACATCTAGTAAGTGTTAGCAAAGTCAGGATCTCTTTCATAGAGGTGGGGCCACCCAGAGGTCTCATGGTCACAAGAGTTTAGCATTGTGGTGAGTGTTGTCACTGGAGGTCAGTTGAGTCAATCAACTACTCGATTGGTACTCCCTATTTTATACTTGATGTTGAGGTGGGTCTGTTGCAAATATGTGGACCACTTCTAATGGAGGTCATTCTGCAATTTGCCTAGTGTCTACATGAACTGGAAGTATGATCAGTGTGGATGACTGTCTCCTTCCGGAGAATGTAATGTCTCCAATGGAAACAGGCTTGCAGGGTACTTACGGATGACATATGATAGTGTCTTAGTATTATAGTCCACGGGGTGGTCGTGCTGAGTGAGGATTGCACCCACAACATAGATTGAAGCATATGTCTTGATCTCAAAGTGTTGTTTCAAGTCATGTAATGAGAGCACTGGTGATGAACACTAGTGTTGCTTTAGATCATTGGACGCTCTCTGTTTAGATAGGCCCCACACAAATTTTTCCTTACCACCACCTCTGGTTATTTTACTGAGGGCCCATGCAATATGGGAGAATCCCAACACGAACCTGCGATAGAAATTGGGAAGTCCTAAGAAGCTCCGAAGTTCAGTGAGTGTGATTGGGGTTGGCTAGTCGTGGATGACTTGGATCTTGGTTGGATCAACATGCACACCATTTTTATAACCCTAATTTGCACCAGACATGCTTACCTGGCATCAGGCCATCTCAAATTTCTTCTTTTCCAAAACACTGTTGAACAACTCTTCTTAAAAACCTCTTTTATAAAGGCCCACACGCCCTACTCCATTACTGCACACGTGTACATGCTAGTTGACCTAAAACAGCCCGCGTGGACCGACAAAAGCATGAAAAAAAGAAAGTTGGCGTCGGAACACACAACTTTGGGTGAGTTAACTAAAACTCCCAGCCATGCATGGCCGAGGGTTCGTCCAAATACCTAGCTTCTTCTAGCCTATAAAAGAAGGTTTAGGGGTCCCATTTGGAGGAGGAGAAATAGAGTAAATAAACTCTGCCCAATTGCACATTCAAATTGTCCCAACCCTTTAGCCATCCTTGTGCAAGAAGAGATACAAAGCAAAGAAGTTAGAAGGGCATTTGAAGAGGAGCCCAGGATCAGGATTCGCGGAGCAGTGGCCGGTCTCGACATTGTAAGTTGATTTATTAAAGTTAATAATAAAGAAATGCTTTTCCCATCCCACTATATGAGTTCTTCATAGTTCAGTAAATATATGTTTGAATCTCTAACCCATTAGTCTATAGGTAAAATGCATGTGTAGTTTGTTGTTTGTTTTGTATGCAGGTCAGCCTTGGGAGGAGAGTTGCTAACAAGCGATCAAGCGTGAAGAAGGATCGACATCGAACATCTGGAATAAGGTATGTTGGTCTAACCATGTATTTGTTGAAAAGAAATGGGGATGAAGTCTGGGATGAAGGTAGAATGTAGGTTTCTTTTGGTCATATATGCATGCATAATATAACCCTATTTGCTAGTCCGTAGGGGAATTTCCCACCACAAAAGAATTGGTGACCATAATGGGGAAGTCTCTAGGGTTCCTGGGAATTTTATTTTTTGGGTAGTTTTAAAAGACTGGTTTTCTTTCCTGTTTTTTGAATTTTCTGCAAAGTCTAAGCTGACAGAGAGTCTGGTCTTCCATACCAACTATCTCTGATTTTTTCTTGACTGTGTTTTTTCGAGACCCACAGAGGTACACGCGGCCTACATAAGGTCTGCACGTGTGTACCCACGCCCTACTTTCTTACAGCACGCGTGTAAACGCTAGCTGTAGAAGTAACAATAGCGTGTAGATCCCAGAAAATTTTTGAGGCAGTCATCCTCTTCCCTATCAGAATCTAGCATTCTCAGGGGTTTTCTAGAACTCTTTCTAGTCTTGGTTGTTTGTAGTCTCATCTCAGATTGGTTTTGTTTTACAAATTTTTTCCTTACATTGTTTTCCTTTTTTCTGTTAAAGAGAGTGTCTAAGCATTCAAGAGATCCTGGTTCTCAATATCAATGGCCTCTTCCTAGTTTGGATTGTCTATTTTTATTTATTTTAGAGTTTTTAGAGATACACGCATCATGTATAAGGTCAGCACGTGTGTACATTCCCTCTGGCTCTACACAGCTCGTGTGCACACGCTTGTTGTTGAATTGTCAGCAGCGTGCTTATGCAAGATAGTTTTTGTTTGAGGGTGAGGCAGTCATCCTTTCCCTTGACAAGAGTTATACATCTTAGGTTTTTGAATCTTTGTCCTAGCAGTCAATAGCTTAGGGTTGATCTTAGCCATATCTTTCTTTTTCATTTAAAAAGTTGTCATTAAAAATTTTCTTTAGGGTTTTTAAACAAGTGTGAGAGTCCTTTTTTAAGTTGCTAGTGTGTGATTTCTTGAAGTGATTCTTTGCGATCTGCGATTAGGCCATAAATTTTTTCTTGGTTTTTGACTTGTTGGTATTTTCCCTTTTTGCTTTATCAG
>JZKD02S2346310.1:325153-350348 GCA_000966675.3 Picea glauca
GGCCTTTGACTGCTGCCACAGTCTTCTGATATCCAGGGTGTCCAGCATAAGCCACGTTATGCATCTCCTTTAGAATTGCCAGCTTCAATTCTTGGACATTAGGTACATACACTCTATTTTTATACAAGAGTAAACCATTAGTTCCCAAGGTGTAACTTTCCTTGGTCTGTGGACTCTCACACTGCTGTAGCTTTGCTACAAGATTTTTGTACTGCAAATCATCATTTGCAGCTTCAAGAATTATGTCTTTAATCTCAGTTTTGTACATGCTAATGGTTGTAGCATGTAAGTCGTGCACTTTTCTATTGAGTGCATCAACCACCTTATTTTCTTTCCCTTTTATATGCTTGATATCAAATTCATATTCACACAGAAACTCCAGCCATCTGATTTGCCTGGTATTTAAGGTCGGTTGATCGAATAGATACTTCAGACTGTTATGGTCTGTTCTTAACTCGAATCTCTTGCCCATGAGGTAATGTCTCCATTTCCTCAAGGTATGGACGATTGCTGCCAGCCCTAAATCATGAGTGGCATAATTCTTCTCATGTTCCTTCAACTTCCGGGACTCGTAACAAATTACAAATCCCTCTTGGCTGAGAACTCCTCCCAGCCCCTCCTTACACGCATCTTTTCACACTACGTAATCCTTGTTTGGATCTGCAATCCTCAGGATTGGAGCACTAGTGAGAAGCTGCTTCAATCGCTGGAAGTTGCTCTCACATTCTTCAGTCCACTAGAAATTCTTCCCCTTCCTTTGCAAGGAAGTGATAGAATGGGCTATCCTTGAGAATCCGGCTATAAACCTCCTATAGTAGCCTGCCAGACCCATAAAAGATCTAACTTCTGCCACATTCCTTGGCGCTGGCCATTCTCAAATGGCCTGTACCTTGTCAAGATCCACAACGATCCCTTCTTCAGATATTATATGTCCCAAGTAATGGATCTGCCTTTGATAAAATGAGCACTTGCTCAGTTTTGCGTACAACTGGTGTGCTCTCAACACATGCAACACCATTCTCAGGTGTTGTTCGTTTTCTTCCTCTGTCTTGGAATACACCAAGATATCGTCCAAGAAGACTATGACAAACTTGTCCAGATAATTTTTGAACACTCCATTCATCAAGCACATAAAGATAGCAGACGCATTGGACAATCCAAATGGCACCACTGTAAACTCATAATGACCGTACCTTGTTCTAAAGGCGGTCTTGCTAATGTCCTCATCCTTTATTCTCACTTGGTGATATCCAAATCGGATATCTATTTTCGAAAATATTTTCTCATCCCTCAACTAATCGAAAAGATCATCAATCCTTGGCAGAGGATACTTGTTCTTGACAGTGACCTTATTCAACTGTCGAAAGTCAATGCACATCCTCAACGTCCCATCTTTCTTCTTCACGAATAGGACCGGGGCTCCCCACGGTGACACACTGGGGCAAATGTAACCTTTCTTTAGTAGCTCTTCGAGCTGCAATTGCAACTCTTTCAGCTCTGGCGTACTCATTCTATAAGGAGCTTTCGAAACTGGAGCTATTCCAGGCTTCAGATTTATAGAAAAATTGATGTCCCTCTTTGGAGGTAGTCCAGGAACCTCCTGAAATACGTCTTTAAACTCTTTGAGTACCTTGTGGTTTTCTCAATTCGAGACCACATCTTGGAATACTCCTTCCACCCAGGCTACAAATAATTGACAGCCTTTCTGGTAACATTTCTTCAGCTGCATGGCTGAGATTTCTCTAACAGCCACGGCTCTGGGAATTCCTTAGATTGTTACCTGATTTCCCTCTTCGTCCAAACATGTGAATCTCTTGTTACGACAATCCAAAAAGGCATGGTGTTGGTCCAACCAGTCCATCCCAATTAAGCAATCATATGAGACTAAAGGAAAAATGTTCAGTTCAGCCTTAGTGCTCATTCCTTTCATGTCCACTGAACATGACTTAACCAATTCAATGACTTTCCTCTTGGTCCCTGTGGCTAGCTGCACTAACCAAGACTTCTCATGTTTTCTCTTCATTAGATGCAAACTTTCCACCACTCTAGGACCTACATAACTATGGCTAGCCCCTGAATCAATTAAAATAACAAGGGGTCGGTTGTTAATCATACCTTCCACATCAATCATGTGCAATTGAAATTCTGCTTGCTTGTTGTCCAGGGCTGCATAGATCCTCGGTATTCTGCTGCCCATATCCTCCACCGTCTCATCTTGCTGAACAGTATGTATCGTTCTTGCCTTACCATTTTTATGGGGACAATCTCTATACTTGTGGTTTCCTTGACAGCCCCAACACTGAATGGGTGCCAGTATCTGTCTTGGTGCACCCTCTTCATTCCTTCTCGGTTATCTAAACTATGGTTGTTCCTGACGACTATTTCTGAGAAAGGAAGGCTTGTCTCTCTTCAGCCTCTGTTCTTTCTTAAACCTCTTCTGGTCATCCCAAGCCTTCCGAAAGGTAGGCTTTTCTCTTTGTTGTTCGTATAATCATTTCGCCCTTCTTATTGTTTCTTCCATAGTATTAGGATCATCATATTGAATCTTGTCACCAATGGAAGGTGGTAGTCCACTCAAATACCTCTGAATTTTAACAGCTTCCTCTTTGATGAATGGAACATACTTCAGTAGTTCCAGAAAATTTCGTTCATACTCATCAATGGTCATACTGCCCAACTTGAGTTCGAAGAACTCCTTCATCTTTCTGTAATAGTATCTTTTAGTCAGGTATTTCTTCTCGAAATACCTCTTAAATTCCTTCCACGTGACCTCTTTCTCTCTGATGTGCTGCACCTGCACAAACTGATCCCACCACATGGATGCTTCTCCTTTCAGTTGATACATTGCAATTCTTCCTTCTGCATGGGCAGAATAATTCTGCAATTGGAAGTATTTCTTCATGCCAAGCAACCATGTCTCGACATCTTCCTCCTTCTTATGTTCTCCATCGAATGTTGGAGGCTTAATCTTGTTCATCTCTCCTTTCAATTCCTCCCTTCCATATTTCCGATGTTTTCTGGTAGGGGATGGGCTTGAACTATTGTGTGTCTTACTGTCAGAATGTCTTTGGGAGCGATTAAAATGTCGGCTACCACTCCTCGACCTACTTCTTCCCCCATGGGTCCTGCAACTCTCCATCGTACTTGAGTCTCTTCCCTTCTCGAGTTTCTTCTCTATTCTTTCCAGACTCTTCAAAAATTTTAAGTTTAATGCACCCTGTCGGTCCCTGACTTTCATGAGCTTTCAGCTATCATCTCGGTGAGCCTTGGCCTCTCTTTGCAATCCTTCAAGGATTTTCATTATGTGTTCTTCCTTATCCTTCTCTTTTCTATGTCCATTGGAGTTTGATCCTTCGACTCCCAGGTTAACATCCTCTCCTTCTTGTTCTTCTTCTATTTCAGGGTTAATCTGCACTTTTCCCCACTCCATACTCGGCGTTGGTTAACTGGAATCCTGACCTTCGTTGAACTCTACACACGCACTGTGAAATTCCATTCGAAGTTTGTTAGTCCATTAAACCTTCACGAACAATTCACAATATTTATAAGCCAGTTCGAACAAAATAAAAGACATTTCGCTTTTAATAAGTTTCTTGAACTGGAAGTATTATATATCTCTTCCATTTTTTTGCATTTTGTGGCAATTTCCAAACAGTTCTGGCACTCATCAGTCTTCTGCAATATAATGAGAAGACGACTTGAATTTCGTCGAACCTTCGTTTCTTGACAATTCCTCATCCTTCGTGACAATCGATTTTAAGAAAGCGTTTCAATTTCACGAATTTTTTGAGTTTTGTTCAACTCTGGTGTTTTTTTTTTTTTTCGAGACTTTCGGGTTTTCTGTACCCGGATGTTCATTATACAGTGACTCTCCACCTCTTGTCATTTCAATTGCCGAATTCTGAAATTTCGATTTACTTTACCCTCCGGGCCCACAGCACAGCTGCCACCCCCCCTACCTTAGTGGTAAGTGGTGTTTTTCAGAGGGCCCTCGTCACCTTCGATGATGAAATTAGGGTCCCATCACTCTTGCCTTATCTTCCCACTTACTGGCACATGGTGCTCTTCCTATGTTTACGGAGCACATCTCCCGATTGAAGCTTCGGGTGTCGGGGTTTCATGATCCCTGACGACATGAGTTCTTGTCCTCACGAACTCTCGATCCCCAATTTGTTGATGCACCTTTTGCCTTAGCCCCCCGGCTATGCCGAGGTCCATGTGACCGTCTCTTATAAGACCCCAGTCTTACCTCCTATCAGAGTTTCGGACTTCCCAATGTCCAAATGCACATGTCCTCAGGATTCGCAATTCTCCGAATCCCGACGCGTCCCTCACACGTTAGCCCTCTTGGCTTAGCTCTTGGTCCACGTGACTTCTACCCCATGACCGTAGTCAAGCCTCTCGTTGGGTTTTCGGACTTCGTGAATCCAAAGTGCACAAACACCTTGTCACCAGGATCCCCGATATCCCGATGACCCAAATACCGATAGACGACTCCCATGTCGGGATTTTTCTCGATGACTCCAATGGTTGCCACCTGTCCACATCACCGACTCCGCCATGGCCCCACGCTATTTCCTTAGCCTGTCGGGATATCTCGTTTCGCGATTTCAAGTTGCAAGATTATCCTGTCCTCAAGATCTCTGATACGTCAATTTTCGACTCTCTTCGGATTTCTGACATGCGTCCCAATGATGGACGGTTTAGGTCAACCCTCGGGTTTCGCTACTTTACAAAACCATGAAACTTCACTTACCGAAACTCTGATGACCACATTCCCGATTTGGATGAGCACGCGACACGTGCCCTCTGTCCTTTCGGACGGTCTGGATATATTTCGGAACTTTTGCATATCACAATTTTCCCACATTCCTATGTATTTCAAAAAGGAATTTTTTAATTCCTACGTACATTCCCAATTCTGACGGTCATGAGGGCTCTCCTTCCCTCCTGAGCAGATCCTAAGGTTTTAACACCATTGGTGTAGAGACCTGTCTCCCCGTGGCCATAGACCACCCCGGCTGCAGTTTCACTGCACCGCTAAACCTCCTGAGCTCGTAAGCGCAGTCAAGCAACTACTTGACACTCTGGAGCAAACCAAGGTCCGAAATTGGCCATTCCAGGCTCAATTTCCTTCACATTCCTGGTCCAACGACCACTCCACTGGCCCATCTAGGCTCAGCGTCGAAACCTTGGCTCTGATACCAATCTGTAGTGTACCTTTTTGCCTACCCAGAGCTTATAATGCACTATGTAACATTATGTACATGCACTTTTCACATAATTCGTACAAGCATTATATAATCACATGCATTCAAGTAAAGAAATACATTTAAATCAGAGTAAAACGTATAATTTATGACTACAATGAAACAATCCATAGAATTTAACAGTAATTCATATACACAGCGAAAAACTTGATAATTTATGTAGCATAGTCATGCAAAATGTGATAAGAACTTAGCTAGATACTTATCTTGTAACAGTGGTGAAATCCACCAACCAAGTGCAGGCCTTCCACGAACCTCCCAGCCTTAGCCCACAATGCTCATCATCTCAATAGTGAATCACCCACGAGCTTAGACTGAGCTCCACCCCAAGGCAAGGAATCCTAGGCTAGGCTGAGGTTACAGGGAAACATCACAGAAATATCTGGAAGGATTCTTCCCAAAGATGCCATCTTACGCCCACTACTATCCGACTCTCATTCCCCACATGCATGTTCCGCTCGGGAGTATACACCTTCACACACACAGTCCATTGGTGCTAACCTCCCTCTCTGGGTCTCGGCAACAGGCCAGATCAGGAAGTCTCAGAGCCCGTAGCTGGTGTTGGGCACTCTCTGGAAGAAACCACTTCTCAACAAACTCTTTCACCTGGAAAGAGTTGCTCACAGGCCCGACAACCTGCCTCTTCCAACCACAGTCACCTCTCTCACCAGAAGAGAGGTCATACACAAGCTCAGCACGAGCTTACTCTGGCCAGTATGCCACATGCAGTCCAGCACTGTGTGGCCACAACAACCAATTTGGAAAAACAGACATGCGCTTCCCAAACAGGTCCAGTAATCACGGGATAGTCTCATGGTCTTGGCTTCGGGATTGTACCAAGGTATTATTGTAGAGATCGAATAGGTTCATGTTCAGACAGTCGGGTTGAATGGAGAAGAATCCCCTCCACATTTCATCTCAGCTATTATATTTGCATGCACCAGGGTTGACACTTGTCACCCTGGAAACTGCATGCGTTCCCACAACATGCATCCCTTTTGCACGTTTCCCTTGCCAGGAACTTAGGATAAAAATAAAATACACATGTCTTTTGGGAAATAATATTAAAATATTATACCCAGGCTTAATCCCCCTAGGCTCGACACTTAGCACCTTTTCCCAACCTTCCAACCCCTAATCCCTTGCCCACTCTGTGGACGCTCATTCCCCCTTCACTCATTTATCGTGGTCGGTTTGCACTTGGCGATGTTTATATTTTATTAATCATTCTGCATACACACAAGTACAACAGCAGGCTCCTGGCCTTCAATACTTAGGCTCCCTTTCGTAACAACCACATAAGCCTACCACCTTATACAAAACTTGGCTCACCAGCCTATAGAACATGTTTACAATTCATTTCATATATCATGATTTGCAGCGGGGCTCAGTCTTGGGGACACTACACGTGGAGAGGTCAGTCATGGAGGACATGGATGTGGTTGCAACCTTTCACTCACTCTGAGAGAGAATCATGAAGAAGACAAACTTCCTAGTTTGAGAAATGACCTTCCTGCATTGCTTGGCAGAGATAAAGGAAACAACACTAGGTGGGACTACATCGGGTATCCTGTACAATTTCTTGTTTGAAGTAATAATAACACTATGAGGCCTAGACTCATATACAACATGAGGTTTTCAAAAATAAGGTTGGCCCAAAAGAACATCACAAACTTCAAGGGGAGCAACATCACACAATACCTCATCTTTGAATGGATTGATGTCGTACGACAAGCAACACTATTAGCTGACGTGACGATTTCTTCCTTGATGGAGACATCTGATGGTGTAGGGTTGCGGGTGCAGCATTGTCGCCATGGCTAGCCACTTGATGACCTCTGATGAGACGAGGTTCTTTTGGCTACTGCTATCAATGATGAAGTGCAGTGGAGTGCCTTTCACCCACATCTGTGAATGAAAGAGGCACTCGCCTTCCTCTGGTTCATCAGGTTCATCGAGTTGGATCTTGGTGGTAGCAATGATGGCATTGGGTTCCACGTCAATGATCTATCTCCCCTTCTGTAGTTATGAATCAGAGTCAAAACCTGCATCTGATTCAGAGGTTTTACTTCAACCACTAATGACTTCTTTGAGCAGCAATCAACAGTGTTATGCTAGGGGCTCTTATGGAAGTCGCACCACTTCCCAGTATCTTTCTTCGTCTTCCCATTGTCCTTCTTTGCTTGCAGCTTGGACTGGTTGTAATGAGGTTTCCCATCTTTTTTATGTCCTTTGTTTTGCGGTTTAAGGTTGCCTTTGCCCTGCTTCTGCTGTGAGGGGTTCCCAGACCCAAATTGTCACGTCTTTTGTTTAAGATTTTGCTCAATTTTGACTACATATCGATAGGTCGCGCCCAAGGACAATATGTCCAAAAAATCCATTTTTGTCTGGATGTATCTATGCATACCACCGCGGTACTTCATCACAAGATGTCACTCAGAATATTTGATACCTAGATTGGTGTGCAAGGTATGGAAGATTTTGGTGAACTTTGGGATTGTTTGGTCTCTTTCTTGCTGCAGTGTGGTCCATCTTGTATACAATTCATCATAACGTCCAAAAGGATAGTATTGTTCCTTAATAGCATCCCTGAAGGAATACCAAGTGGGTGAAACTGCAAATAATGTGGATCCTTCTATTTCATTTTTCTCACAGAAAGTCTCCCACCAATCTTTGACATGGCGGATGGCCTTGAGGACATGCATTAAAAAACGACAAGGAGTAGACCGCTTCAATACCACTGATCCTGATTTATGAGCGGAATGAAATGAAACCACAAATTTATAATGTTAACACAGAGACGCAATGAACAATAACTGAGATACAATAAAACTTGACTTCTATTAAATAAGAAATATGTTGAAAACTGTAAAATGCAGACTAAAAACAAGCTTGCTAGAATGGTGGCAACTTATCTCTGAGAAGAGATGTGACGACTATGCTCATTTGCAAGAAGATGGGTAAAATGAGGCTCTGAAGGAATTTTTACAATAAATATGAATGCCAAAACCCTAGACATCCAAAAACCTAACCCTAGGAGATGAAGCACCAAAAGTCATGTGGGCCCTGTTGGGGTAAGTTGGTACATTAACTTCCCAAGGTCGTAACTTTTGCATACGATCTTCGTTTAGGGTGCACGATAGCTCGTTTGAAATGTATTAACAAGGAGATTCATTTAGGGGGCACAATCAAAGCCTTATATTATCTTTGACGTGACTGATCATGAAAAACGTCGTTTAGGCCCTAAAATTGGCCCCCGAAGTTAAAAACTGCTAAAAATAGTAAATTACCAAAATTGCCAGAAAAATGTTTTGAGCCAGTTGGAAAAGGTGGGTGGCTACCGATATCCACCTGGATAAAAATTACTTAGGAACCTACTATCTCGATCTAAAATAATGGTCCGTGGGAGCCCAAAATGAACCCAAACACGCTCAATGAAGAGCTTAGCAGTGGCCTCAGCTATGATGCTCTTCTTGCAGGGTGTCAAAATTGCCATCTTAGAGAATCGATCAACGACCACAAAGACACAGTCATTACCATGCTTGGTTGAAGGTATACCATACATGCAATCCATGGAGTTGGACTCCCAAGGCCTCTTTGGTGATGGCACATGCAATGCAGGATCTGATATACTTGCTAACATCTTGTGAGGGCTTCAACCAATAAAAATAATTTTACAGTATCGCCACTATTTTTTCCACGCCAAAGTGTCCTGCCACCCAACTATAATGAGCTTCTTGAATCAACTTTGCATGCTTTATTGAAGGAATACATATATGGAACATATGGTATAGAATCCCATCTTGGATATAAAAGTCCAGAATTGGTTTTCCTGCGCTCAATGTTTGATAGGTAGCAAGAAAGTCAGAGTGATTGTTGTATAATTGTAGCCACCTGGAGGTCTCATGCCCATGGGACTTGAGAAATATGGTTAGTTCCACAACAGTTGGTTGACTGAGGTAGTTTGCAACATGGTTGGTGCTTCCATTCTTATACTTGGTGTTCAAGTCAAATTTTTGCAAGTACATGGACTAGTTTTGACGATGGTCATTCAGTAACTTTTCTTGTGTATGCATGAATTGCAGAAGCTTGTGATTAGTGTGGATGATCGTTTCCTTTCCAAGAATGTAATGCTTCCACTCTCGACATGCCTGCACAATGGAGTACATCTCTTTTTTGTAGGTGGGGTATCTGTTTATGGCCCCAGAAGTTTGGAACCCGAAAAACTATAGAAAATTTTCCAAGATGTGGAACCATTCTGAATTGGTGGAATAAGTGGGTGTCCACCAGTATCCACCTAGATCATTCCTTCCCCATTAGGAAGAAATGGTCCTCATTGCATTAAGTTCCTATATTATATGGGAAAACTTCTATTGAACCTGACTCCTAGTGAACCACTTACCCTGGTGAAGAAGTTGCCCTGCTTTGACGACCCGATAAAGTTGGATGTTTTGTTGATGGGTGTGCTTCATATTTGTGTCCATGATTTGATCCACTTTCACCTCAATCTAGTCATCATTGATTTATGTAGGGACCAAGTGCTCAACCACATCCAAAGTGTCTAGGAGAGGTGGAAAATATGGTAGAACCAACTCCACATTAAATACGGATTGCAAGCCAAGGAAAGGGGGAATACTTGATTGAAAATCATTCTCACCCACAACCTTTGTGATGGTATAACACTCATATCGAAGTGGGAAAAGCTTTTGATGGGGTCCTGTGAGACGCTCTTTTTGTAAATGAAGCCATACCTTATATCCCACCTGAAACTTGTGTGCTACCCTATGTTGATCATGGCACTACTTGTACTTGGCGTTGGATTTCTAAAGAATATCTTGAACATGTTGTTTGATGTGATGGATTCGTTCAACAAATTTGGTTACTCGATCAACCTTAGTCTAAGCATGGGAGGACTCTTCCTATGCAATTGTAATGGACAGAGCTACGTCTATAGGAGGCCAATGGATGGAACCCCCTACACACCTGAAGGGTGTTATGGCCAATAGAGCTATGGAGGGCTTTGTTGTAGCTATGTTGAACATAAGGAAGGATCTCATCCCATGTACATGGATGTTTGGAATTATACATCCACCGGATATGAAAAACCATCCTTTTGACTACCTATGTTTGTCCATCACTCTGTGGGTGGAAGTCGGTCGATTTGGTAAGCTTGGTGTCCATCATCAACCATATCCTTGACCAGAAAGAACTCATGAACCTACTTTCTTGATCTAAAATAATGATCTGTGGGATACCAAAATGAACCCAAACACTCTCAAAGAAGAGATTAGCAGTGGCCTCGACTATGATGCTCTTATTGCAAGGTGTCATCTTAGAGAATCAATCAATGAAAATGAAGACACGGTTATTACCATGCTTGGTTGAAGGTAGTCTGGACACGTAATCCATGGAGATCAACTCCCAAGGACTCTCCGGAGTAGGTAAAGGGGTGTATAGCCCCTGTTTCTTAACGTCAAGTTTGGCAATAGTGCAGGCAATGAAGAATTTGATATACTTGCTGACATCTTGTCAGAGCTTCAGCCAACAAAAATTATTTTGCAGTACTACCACTATTTTTTTCATGCCAAAGTGTCATGTCATCTGACTGTAATGAGCTCCCCAAATCAGCTTTGCATGCTTTCTTAAAGGAACACAAATATGTTTCATATGATATAGCATTCCATCTTGGGGATGAAAGACTGGAACTAGTTTTCTTGTGCTCAATGTCTGATACGTAGCAACATGTCGTAGTCACTGTTATATAATTTTATCCACCCAAAGGTCTCATTCCCACAGTAGTTAAGAGTTGTGGTTAGTGCCACAACCGAGGGTCGACTAAGGTAGTATGCAACATGGTTGGAACTTGCCTTCTTGTACTTGATTTTCAAGTGGAATTGTTGCATGTATGTGGACCACTTTTGATGGCGATCATTATGTAAATTTCCTTGTGTCTGCGTGAATTACAGATGCTTGTGATTAGTGTGGATGATCATTTCCTTTCCCAAAATGTAATGCTTCCATTGTCGACATGCCTACACAATGGAGTACATATCTCTGTCGCAGTTGGGGTATCTTCCAATACCATGCTTAGTGAGAACTACATCGATGGCATAATTTGAAGCATCTGTCTCAATATTGAATGGTTGTTGTCGATCTAGCAGAATAAGGTTGGTGTTGAGTAGAGGTGGAATTTCAAATCCTTGAATTATTTTTGTTGTGTCACAACCCAAACAAACTTAGCTTTGGCTCCAGACTTGGTCACCTAGCTTAGGGCCTGAGCAACATGACAGAACCCCAAAACATACTTGTGGTAGATGTTGGCGAGGTCCAAAAATCTCTGGAGTTCGGTCAGTGTCTTCGTGGCCGACCAATAGCGAAGGAATTGGATCTTGGCTAGATTCACATGCACACCCTTCTCATCCTTGATGTATCCCATATATTGAATTCTTTCCATGCCAAAGGAAAATTTCTCCAAATTGGAATTTAACTCAATCTAGTGTAGGGTTCCCAAGACCTGCTAAATATGCTTCAAACGTTCCTCTCAAGTTTTGTTAAAGATGAGGATGTCATCCAGATATATGACCATAAATCATTTTGTGAATGGTTGTAATATATCATCTGTCATCTACATGAATGTGGTTAGGGCATTAGTTAAGTTGAAAGGCATGAACAACCACCCAAAGAGACCTTATTTAGATTTGAAGGTTGTCTTCCATACATCAATTTTCTCAATCGACACTTGGTGGTAGCCCGACTTCATATCAATCTTACTAAAAAATTCGGCACCCTTGAATTGATCTAGAAGATAATAAATATGAGGGATTGGGTATCAGTTCTTGATTGTGGTATTGTTCAGGGCTCTGTAATCAATACAAAGTCATTGTGTCTTGTCCTTGTTTTGTACTAGAATAATTGGGCTCCCAAAAGGAAAGAAGCTTGGTCTAATGTTGCCTTTCAAAATTATCTCTAGGATATGGCGTTTGATTTCTTCATTCTCCATAATTGAGTCCCTATATATGGGATCGTTGGGTAGAGGAGCATCGGGTGTCAAATCAATTGAGTGCTTCACTTGACAGTGCAAGGGCACCCCGATAGGCAAGGAAAATATTTCTTTTTGTTCTTCTACTATCTTATCCAACTTCTTCTGCTATTTAGAGAGAGCTTGTGCAGAGGTCTTGATGGTTACAATGATCTTCCAGTCACCTTCCGTCTAGACCATAAAGAGGACAAATATCCCACTTTAAGAGATCACCTTTCTGCGCTACTTCCCAATGACTAAAGAGACCGTAGTAGTTGGGACTGCCTCTGGTACCCTATAGAGTTGACCTCCCAAAGTAATAATGACATTACGGGGCCTAAATTCATAAACAACATGATGCTTCCACATATATGGTTGTCATAAAAGGACATCACAAACTTCAAGTGTGGAAACATCACATAATACCTCATCTTTTAAGGGCTCTATGTAGTAGTGCAGGCAACATTGTTGGTTGACCCGGATGTCTCGCCCCTAGCTAAAGCAACTGATGGTGTATGGATGAGGGTGCGGTATCGTTGTTAGGTTCAACCACTTGATGAACTTTGCTAAGATTAGGTTCTTTTGGCTGCCACCGTCAACAATAAAATGGAGTGAGGTCCCATTCACCCACATATGTGAGTAGAAGATGCACTACACTTCTTTAGGCTCCTCTGGTTCCTCTGGCTAGACCTTTGTGGTCATGATGGTTACATAAGGTTCCACATCAATGATCCATTTTTCCCTATCTGGTTCTGAATTAGAGTCTGAGAAGGCATCCAACTCCGAGGCTTTTATCTCAGCCATCAATAACTCTTTGGAGCAACATTCATCAGTTTTGTGCCAAGGCCTTTTGTGGAACTTGCACTTCTTTCTAGTGTCCTTATTTGAATTCCCATTACCCTTCTTTTCTTTTGGCTTGGATTTATTCTCTCGGGCCCTGCCATCCTTGTTATGTCGTTTGTTCTGGGAGTTAGGGCCACCTTTACCATGATTTTGTTTCAATGCGTTTGCAGAACTGAAATCCCACTTATTCTTTTACGAAATTTTGCTCGATCTTGACCAACATATCGATAAGCAACTCTTGGTGAGGAGATGTCCATGAACTCCATATTTTTTTATATGTACCTATGTATTCCACTATGATACCTCAGAACAATTGGACTATTCACCAATACTGAGAGGGGGATAAATCAGTATTGAGCACTTTTTAAAAATTTTAACCTTAAGCACATCATGTAAACATTAACCATTAACAATGACATTCATCGTCCCAAAAAACAATACACAGAGAACAATGATTCTTACATGGAAACCCAAACAGGATAAAACCACATAATGCTTTTCTTATATCATCTTAAGATTACATTTGTAGGAAGCACCAACTGTTGAAATATTGTAACTGCGAAGAATATTCTAATTATAATTGAGTTATTATCTTATAGATCAAATCCCCTTTTGTGGTTTTCTGGTACTTTGGTACTTTTGGTACTTTTGGTTTTCTGGTACTCCTGGTACTTTGTGAAAACTAGGGTTTCACTTTCTAGAAGATTTACCCACTGAAAAGGTGCGCTAAAGGTGCCAAAGAGTTCCTTGGGTTAGGGCACACTTTTCTAGATAGTTTTGAGGATGAAAATATTCTTCAATAAAAATCCCTAATTTTCATGTACGCCAACAGTGACATTTTTCCTTTTTCTTGTGAAGAATGCTTGTGCAATGGGTTCTTTCAAGACCTATGCTCTGATGCCATGTTGAATTTTCATAAGCTAGGTTAAGCATTAGTTCATTCCAATTTCATCATGTATTAACCATAAACAAGAATGTTGCAGCAACCAAGATCACAAGAAGAAACACCATGCACAAGTACACAAGATATATCATGGGAAACCCTTCTCAGTAAGGGAGAAAAACCCACCCAAATCTTTTGCTATAATCTTCAAGAGAAAGACCTTTACTACCAAGAATATCCTAGCACACAAGAGGGTGCACAAAACCCTAGAAACCCTAGCTCCCAAGAAAGGTGCGCAACTTTGACCAAGAAGTGTACTTGATGATATTTCCAAAACTCACAAGTGTGTGTGTGTGTCTACAATGAAAGATTTCCTATTACTTATATTAGACTTGTCCTGTCAACTAAAGTGTCTATTGGCACAATAGGGTCAACCTCACTTAGACATATTATTTATTTATTATTACAATAATTAATATTACTATTAATATTAATATTAATATTAATTATCTTTTACAGTTTATAGGGCCGACCTATACCCTTTACACGATAACTAGGGTTACAGGCAAGTCTGACTCTTGAAAAACATATAGCAAAGGATCTGATACAGCCACTAGTGCTCATTCACTAGGGGCACATCCATAGGGATGCCATGGACCTAATCCACTGCATTGCACAGTTGAACCAGGTCTTCACACTTTCACATGTGCTCGTCCACAGGCACATTTTCTCTACAGATATTCTTTCCCACTGCCACCAATAGGAGGATCATCTGGAGTCTTCTCATCAACTCTGCTACTACTCAGAGGAGGCCATCACATCATATTTATTTCTGTTCTCATGATAATGTGCCCAATTCTTTTGGGATTTCCCACGTTCACCTTGTGCTCAACCACAGGCACGTCCTAACTCAACATATCACTTTTACATCAGATAATCATCTGGATTGCTTCTCTCTCACATCATGGAGGAGGCCATATTTACATTCCTGACTCTGTCTCAGGAAGGAAGCACAAACCCTTCATAAGGTCTTTCTCTCAGGTTTGTAAGCTGAGAGAAAGACTTCACAAGTTTCTATGTTCCACATCTCACAGGTTTTTAAGCTGGAGGATGTCTCCCATAGTTGCATTCATCAACACTCCCTCTCATCTACGAAGGCATTCTTCATTTAGCCAAGTCCCATATCGATGTACTCTGAAATTTGTTTTTGGATAAGTTCATTCATACTCCCTCTTAACTCGGAAGGAGTCCTTCACCAAGTAAATGTTTGGTGTAGAAGTTTGCAATCTGCTTAGGTGGAGAAAGGTACTGCAAGTAAACAATTTTATTATGTATCATATCTCTGACATAAGAAAATTTTATCTCTTTGTGTGACAATCCATTAGCAAGCTCTGGGTTCTTTAAGGATATTTATATATGGCTCTCTGTCATCAACATAGGAACCACCTCATGGTCAAGTGGATCTGTCATAAGTATGTGAAGCCACACTGCTTCCCACACTTACTTCTACCTTGAAATATTCCATGGTTTCCTATTGCAGCAGGAAACATAACTATGTAGCTTTAAATGCACCAGAGACACAGTATATATATATATATATACTCTGTCTCTGGTGCACTTAAGGCTACATAGTTATGTTTCCTGCCGCAATAGGAAACCATGGAATATTTCAAGGTAGAACATCAACAGGATGTGCTCTTTCGGTCCACTATACTTTCTGCTCAATCTGAATCGACATGAATCAAGTCTGGTGTTAACCGGATACATCAGTGATCCAATAAACTATGGATTGGTCTTAACATATATATATACTCTGTCTCTGGTGCACTTAAGGCTACATAGTTATGTTTCCTGCTGCAATAGGAAACCATGGAATATTTCAAGGTAGAACATCAACAGGATGTGCTCTTTCGGTCCACTATACTTTCTGCTCAATCTGAATCGACATGAATCAAATCTGGTGTTAACCGGATACATCAGTGATCCAATAAACTATGGATTGGTCTTAACATCAATCTTCTTCTTTAAATACATCACGGTGGATTTGCATTCTGTCATACTTCTTGTCCCAAGAAGTAGTGTATCATACTCAAATCCTTTATGAAAATCAGAAGTCAATGCTTGCTTGTTTTTAACAACTAGGCTTTCTGAGTAAGTCATCAGGATCAAGTTCTCATCACCAACATTGTAGGTTTGGATCAACAACACTCTTACTGAAATCCAAACTCGTCAAGAATATATCTATCTGATATAGTTTCCAACTCATGGATGGTGGTACGGATGGAAGTGAATCGGTTCACTGGGTGAAGTGTCTTGTCATGGACAACTCCCTCTGTTTATGAGAAACCTATGTCTATGGATCTTGTTTTGTATTTCTTGATACTTCCATTAGCTTCATGCTTGATCTTATAGATCCACTTGGAAGTTATCACAGACTTTTGTTTATGGTCCTTGAATAATATCTTATGCATCATTTTTTAAGATATATTGGTTTTCTTTTGTTATGGCATCTAGCCATACCGGTTTTCTTGTTGCTTCTCTAAGACAAGGAGTCTCATCATCAATGAAGTGACTCATGACTGAAGGATAGCTCAAAAAATCTCTTTTTTTCTTTCTCAGAATGTGCCTTGAGAGGTTTGTATGTTTCTCTACCTCTTACAGAGTGAGTTTAGGTAGGCCTTTTATGCCCTACTGCAATATCTTTGAACATATCAACTGGAGCAACTGGATGAGCTGGAATAATGTCTTTCTCCCTCTGAATTGTTGAAGGGGGAGAAGGTATAGTCTTACTATCAATCTCCATATGAGATTATCTGGATCTTTGAAAGATTATCTCTTCTTCAAGGAAAACGTTTCTGCTTGTCTCAATCTATCTCTGACCAGGGATGTCGATCTGGAATGTCTTTGAAGATTCAGTGTATCCTTTCTTTCTAAAGGATCTAGCTTGGACTTCTTCTCTTTGGGTACATGAAAATACACTGGGCACCCAAATAACCTAAATTGTTCAATCTCAGGCTTCACTCTAGTGAGGGCTTCTATTCTGGTGAAGACTCTTGTTATTAACATATACTGCGTCATGCATGCTTCTGCCCATGAAATCATAGAAATATTTTGATCATGCATTATTGCATTGATTGTCTCAAGGATGGTTCTATTCTTCCTCTTTCTCAAATAGTTTTGACTCCCTCTTAGTCAATGTGACTCCCTCTGAAGGATAAGCATCTTCCTTTGTTCTTGACCTGTCTGGAACAGGAAAACAAGAGGAACTAAAACAATAATATCTCCTAAAGGAGAATAATGAGCACATTTCTAGAATCAAAACAATTTAAGGATTGTTATCACAACTACAACACCTACTTGTAATGTAGCAAGCTTTAGAAGTATAATTTAGAGGAATGAAAATTACAACAATCAAACCTGGAGTCTTCACTTCCAATGTGTTGCTTTTATTCTAAGTCTCCTTCACTCAAGATAACAAGTTCTTTCTTAAACATGTATTTTGTACTAGGAAAATATTCTATCTTTACAGAAGGTCGGGTTAGAGAACAAACTCTATGATCTAAAATTTAATCCATCTAATATCTTGACTTTAATTTTGACCAAAGGTTAGTATGATGGTCATAGCTTCAACATGCAACCTAGATAAAAATATTGTCATATCAGAATAGTCAAACCTGGGTTGCATTATTCTTCTGAATGTGTTGGATCTTGGGATTCTTCTGAATCTATGGCAAGATATCCCTTCTCCTGCAAACACCTTTTAAAGCTTAACAATTTAAACATATGTGAGTACATACATCTGATATCATTTGCAAGTAGTGGCACCATCTGGTAGTAGCGGTAATAACTCTTAAGAGACTTCAAGGGTGACTGCAACTGGTACAACAACTGGCACTTCAATTGATACTGCAACTGAAACTGATACTGCAACTGATTCTGAAGTTGCAACTGCAACTTAGGGTTTTATGAGGAAACACTAATTTTTCAAACTTCAAATTTTGAAATTCTTATCCAGGGTATAGATGTGTTGAGTTGAGGCGAGTAAGTTGGTGCAGTCAGATTTCTAAAAATCCAAATTTTACCCCCTCAAACTTGACTAGCAGATTTATGGATTGGTGCTTTTGGTTTTTCGGTACTTCTGGTACTCCAGTACTTCTGGTTTTCTAGTACTCCTAGTACTTTATGAAAACTAGGGTTTCACTTTCCAGGAGATTTACCCATTGAAAAGGTGCGCTGAAGGTGCCAAAGAGTTCCTTGGGTTAGGATGCACTTTTCTAGATGGTTTTGAGGTTAAAAATCTTCTTCAATAAAAATCCCTAATTTTCATGCAACAATGATGTTTTTCCTTTTTCTTGTGAAGAATGCTTGTGCAATGGGTTATTTCAAGACCTATGCTCTGATACCATGTTGATTTTTCATAAGCTAGGTTAAGCATGTAGTTCATTTCAATTTCATCATGTCTTAACCATAAACAAGAATGTTGCAGCAACCAAGATCACAAGAAGAAACACCATGCACAAGTACACAAGATATATCTTGGGAAACCCTTCTCAATAAGGGAGAAAAACCCACCCAAATACTTTGCTATAATCTTCAAGAGAAAAACTTTTACCATGAAGAATACCCTAACACACAAGAGGGTGCACAAAACCCTAGAAACCCTAGCACCCAAGAGAGGTGCACAACTTTGACCAAGAAGTGCACTTGCTGAAATTTCCAAAACTCATAAGTGTGTGTGTGTGTGTGTCTACAATGAAAGATTTCCTCTTACTTATATTGGACTTGTCCTGTCAACTAAAGTGTCTATTGGCACAATAGGGCCGACCTCACTTAGACATATTATTTATTTATTTATAAGATAGAGCTGACATGTACCCTTTACACAATAACTAGGGTTACATGTAGGTCTAACTCTTGAACAACATATAGCAAAGGATCTGATATAGCTACTAGTGCTCATCCACTAGGGGCACATCCATAGGGATTCCATGGACCTAATTCACTATATTACACATATGAACCAGGTCTTCACACGTTCACCTGTGCTTGTCCACAGGCACGTCTGCTCTACAGATCTGCTTTCCCACTGCCACCAACAAGAGGATCATCTAGAGTCTTCTCATCAACTCTGTTGCTGCTCAGAGGAGGCGATCACATCATCTTTATTTTTGTTCTCATGATAATGTTCCCGTCGCTTTTGGGATTTCCCAAGTTCACCTTGTGCTCAGCCACAGGCACGTCCTAACTCAACAAATCGCTTTTACATCGGATAATCATATGGAGTTCTTCTCTCTCACGTCATGGAGGAGGCCATCTTTACATTCTTGACTCTGTCTCAGGCAGGAACCACAAACCCTTCATAGGGGTTTTCTCTCAAGTTTGTAAGCTGAGAGAAAGACTTCACAAGCTACTACGTTCCACATATCACAGGTTTGTAAGTTGGAGGATGTCTCCCATAGCTACATTCATCAACAGTCTGGTCATTTATAAGACCAAATCCCCTTTTTTGGATTGGTCAAACCATAGTTATATGGTGTTGTTTGTAAATTCGACCTCTAGGGATTATTAAAGTGGTTTTAACCATTAGTTGAAGAAGTCGAACCTGCTTGGTGAAGAGACATAACCCTAGTGCCTATATGCTAGTATAAATAAAAGAGGATGGCACCTCATTCACCCACTCACTCAGTCACTCAACAAGTGCGCATATTTTGGAGGTAGTTGCAGTTGCAAGAAGGAGGGGAGAGAGGTGCATGCTCAGTGTTGGATTATCTTTAGTGTTTTTGTCTTTATTTTAGCATTATATTGGCAATCTATATCAAGGAAGTTTTTGTTGGGTTTTCTCCCCCATGAGGGTTTCCCAAGATAAAATGTTGTGTACCTTGTGATTGTGTTTCTCTTAGTGATCCTACTTGTGATATTATTGTTGAAAATCATTAAAACTCAACATGGTATCAGAGCTAAATTGAATAGAGCACCTTTCACTAGGTAACCAAAAATGTCATTGTTGACGTATAAGAAATTTAGGGCTTTTTATTGGAAGGGAATTTATGAACAAAAACCATCTAGGGAATTGTGCCCTACCCTAACGCAGTCTTTGGAAGCTTGAGCGTGCCTTTTCAGTGGACAACGCCTCCGAAAATTCAAACCCTAGTTTTGACTGGTACCAGAAAACTAGAAAAAGAAAACCAGGAAACCAGAACCAATACTAGAAGTACTAGTCTAGATTTCCACAGGTCAAGTTTCAAGGGGTAAAACTTGGAATTTTTTAAAACAGATAGCTCCAGCCTACTCGCCTCAGCCAAGTGCATCTCCTGGTAAGTTCATAATCACTTTCTGAGCACTTTCATTTTTTGGTCATTTTCTCAACTCTAGGTCAAGATATTTGCAAGCACTAAGCTTGTTTACAAGTTAGAAGGTGTGGAAAACTTTTGTTCCCGGAAGTACATAATTGTACTCATTCTTGAAGAGAATGACCTTGCAAAATTCCTAAAATAAAATGTACCAGAACCTGAAGAAGAAGCATCCAAATCAAAGTACAAGAAATATATGGTTAGGGACAAAAGGATAATTGCATACTTCATTAAAGATCACTTGATCCCTCAAGTGTCTTCTAAGAATACTCCAAATGATATGTTTGATGCCCTAACCAGAATGTATGAAGTAAAGAACATCAACCAGAAGATGAACTTGAGAACCCAACTCAAGAATACAAAGATGCAGAAAGGAGAAACAATTCATGATTATTTCTCTAAGGTTTCTCAATTCAAAGAACAATTAGAAGAAATTGGAAACAAACTATATGAATATGAAATTATAATGACAACTCTTAATGGTATCACAAGACCTTGGGATGCCTTCATCCAAACTATTTTTGTAAGAAAAGAAAAACTCCATTTTGATAGCTTATGGGAAGAATGTGTTCAAGAAGAAGCAAGAGTGGCAAACCGAGAAGTTGTACTATTAAGGGATGAAGATCAAGGCTTAGTTGCTCATACTAAAGGAGGAAAGAAAATGTCTCATTTTCAAAAGGAGGCCCATATTCATAAGGAATCTCACTCCCCAAAGAGATTCACACACTTCCATAAAGAATCTCACCCTCCAAGGAGATTCCAAAAATATCAGAAGGGACAAAGAAGAGAAAAAGATGTATCCCCTTATTAATGTTATCATTGTGATAAGATGGAACATATCGCTAAGAATTGTCCTGCTATAAGGGAAGAATACAAGAAGAGAAATAACAAAAGACATCATGCCCATGCAGTTGAAGATGATGAGCCACCTACAAAAATGACTAAAGAAAAGATTGAAGACTATGTTTTATTCTCTGCCCTCTTAGGATTGTGACACATGGAGAGGATACTTGGATAATAGATAGTAGTGATTCTAAGCACATGACAGGTCAGAGAGACATTCTCTCTAGCCTTACAGAAAAGGACTTTCCCCAGAAAGTCTCACTTGGATATGACTATCAATAACCTATCAAGGGAATGGGAGAATTTTCTTACAAACTTGATTTAGGGACTCCGATGAAGATGAAGGATGTATTGTATGTACTAGGTTTGACAAAGAACTTACTTTCTATCTCAGCTTTAGATAAGAAAGGGTTCAGAGTTGTATTCATAGATGGTGAAGTTCTTATGTGGAAGAAAGGAAAAACCATAGAAGATGCAATTGTTATTGGAACAGAAGAAGGTGGCATATATAAGTTAAAAGGTCACTCAGATGCAACCTTGACTCACTTCACTGAGAGTCCATGTGAACTTTGGCATAGAAGACTAGCTCACATCAACTACAAAGCCTTACCATATGTAAGCAATGTAGTTACATGTTTACAAGAATTCAAGGTTGACCATGAAGGTGTATGCAAGGGATGTGCACAAGGAAAGAACATAAAGAATCCTTTCCCAAAGAGCGACAATAAAGCAGAAGGAATCTTGGAGCTCATCCACTCAGATGTATGTGGTCCAATTCCATCAACCTCTCTAAGTGGGTATGTTTACTATGTGTCATTTATTGATGATTGTTCTCGCAAGAGTTGGGTTTACTTCTTGAAATCAAAAGATGAATTACTTGAAAAGTTCAAGGAATTCAAAGCCTTCGTAGAAAATCTGTCTGAAAGAAGAATCAAGATACTCAGGTCAGATAAAGGAGGATAATACACCTCAAATGAATTTGTAATCTTTTTCAGAGATGTCTGGATTAAGAGGGAGTTCACCACTCCCTATAATCCTCAACAAAATGGTGTAACGGAAAGAAAGAATAAAACAATAATGGAAGCAATGAATACTATGATCCATGATCAAGATCTTCCAATGCACTTATGGGTTGAAGCAACAAGAACAACGGTTTATGTCCAAAATAGATTATCCCATAGTGTACTTGGATTAAAAACCCCCAAAGAAATGTTCTTCGGAAAGAAGCCAAAAGTAAGCCATCTCAAAATATTTGCATGTCCAGTGTTTGTACACATTTCGAAAGAAAGGATAAATAAGTTGGATCCTTCGGGAAAGAAGGGAATATTTGTTGGATATTGTGAGGTCTCTAAGGCCTTCAGAATTTACATAACAGGTTACCATCATATTGAGATCAACAGAGATGTAATCTTTGATGAATATGCAACACTTAAAAGATCAGGGAAGTGTTAGCTTGAAGAAGTATATGAAGAAGAACTTGAAGCTCCCAGAGTTGCAGAACTTGTGAAGGAAAGTCACAATTACCCCTCATGATGAGATTCCAGAAAATCATGATATGATAGAACCTCAATAACCTCCCCAAATGACGATCTCTCACAAGACAAAGCCAACATGGGCAAGGGAACTTATTCAAGATGGAGAGAAGTATGCTTCCCCAGAAGGAACCATGAGAAAAAGCAAGAAACCTAAGCCATTCTCCAGTTATATGGCCTTAATGTATGATCTCATAGAGAAGGAACCTAGTTGCTTTGAAGAAACCATTCAGAAGAAAGAATGGGTGGATGCCATGACAAAAGAATATCAGTCCATTACAAAGAATCATGTATGGGAAATAGTTCCCAGAACAAAAACCAAATATGTGGTATCTTCCAAATGGATATACAAGATAAAACATGTTGCATATGGAAGTATTGGAAAACATAAAGCAATATTTGTAGCTCATGGATTTTCTCAAAAGGAAGGCATTGATTATGAAGAGACGTTTGCTCATGTAGCCATATACACTTCTATCAGAACGATCATAGCTCTTGCAGCCAAGATGAAGTGGAAGTTACACCAGATGGATGTGAAAACAACCTTTCTTAATGGTGTTATTGAAGAAGAAGAGTATATAGAACAACCACAAGGGTTTGAATTTGAATATAGAAAGACTCATGTCTGCAGGTTGAAGAAAGATTTGTACCGATTGAAGAAAGCTCCTAGAGCTTGGTATGCTAGAATTGATAGTTTCCTGGCAATCTTGGGCTTTACCAAGAGTAAAGTTGATTCTAACCTTTACTTCAAGGTTATGAATGATGAACCAGTTATATTGTTGTTGTATGTAGAAGACTTATTCTTAACTGGGGAAGAAAAACACATCACATATTGTAAGAAGAAGCTCGATGCAGAGTTTGAGATGAACGACCTAGGGCCGATGCATTATTTCTTAGGTCTTGAAGTTTGGCAAAGCCTAGAAAATATCTTCCTTAACCAAGGCAATTATGCAGTTGAAATATTGAAGAGATTTGACATGTTGGAATGTAAAGCCATGAACACCCCCATGGAAACTAATTTGAAGCTCATGGTTGATACTTTGTCAGAGTTTGTTGATGTTACTCTATATAGATAGACTATTGGTTTGTTGATGTATCTGACAAATACCAGGATAGATACATGCTTTGTTGTGAACACCTTGAGTCGGTATGTGGTAGAGCCCAGATGTGTTCACCTTGTAGCTGCAAAGCATGTGATGAGATACCTTAAGGGTACGTTGGAATATGGTCTTTGTTATATTGAAGATCATGACTTCATATTGTATGGATATACTGATTCATATTGGATTGGAAGCATTTCTAATAGAAAGAGCACTTCAGTATGTTATTTCAGTCTTGGGTGAGCCATGACTTCATGGCAAAGCAGGAAGCAATCCAGTATTTCTCTCAGCACGGCAGAAGAAAAATACATTGCAGTATGTTCCGCCAGTTGTGAAGCCATATGGATTCGAAAGTTGTTGACAGGTCTATTCGATCTAGAGATGGAAGCCACCATGATTCTATGTGATAACCAGAGTTGCATAAATATGATGGAGAAACCAATGTTCTGTTAGAATATGAAAGGTTGTGCTCATTTTACCATTGACAATACCCTTGGCACCCAACCATAGGCTGAAGCCACCCTCCGAGCACCTTGACCTTGAAAGAGAAGAATTTTGGTAGAAATCAATAGCCAAGCAAGGCTAATGCACCAAGCAAGAATAGAAACCAAGTTGATCAGATAGACCCACCCAAAAACTGGCGCAACACCTTCCCCAAAAACTTGCACACAAAACTGCCAATTGTAGTGCACAGAAACTGCTCTCTGCAATTCTGAGAAGTGTGTATAATAAGAATTGGCACCCTGTATTTATAGTGGTATCGCAGACTTACTGGGGTCAACTTCTCCTTCTGGGTACTAATTAATTCACATTAATTATATTTTTGCAGTCAAAATCTCGTCTAGGGTTTCCTTTACTACTTTGCTTCCTTCCAGAATATTCTAATCTCATCATAGGTCACAATAGAGGTCCATACCTCCCGAAGCTACCATAATATCAACACTCCCTCCTAGCTTGGGAAGTATGGTCTTGAGCACAAACAGACCATTCAACTGGTAGTATCACGAGCACCGTCATTATTATCCAATTGGATAATCTCTTATGACAACTGGTACAATATCAATTGATAAAACACACCTGCGTTTATCCATGGTAGTATGCAACTACTCAAACCGTGACACATAGTCACAAACAATGGAACAAATCCACCATAGTAGTATATCTCTACTGTCTAGAGACAAGCAGTTTCCATAACAATCATCTGATGCCAACCTGCACAGAAAAATATTGTTAAACTAAAATGAATCATCTGGGCCAATCTTTCACTCACGTCTGTGAGATATGAAAGAATATATGCCCTCAGAGTAGAACAATGAGATATCTGGACTATTCTTCTCAAACAAGGAAGAATAATTG
>JZKD02S2346310.1:352015-369771 GCA_000966675.3 Picea glauca
TCGTTAGATAGCTATCCATTCTAGCATACCAAGCCCTTGGATCTTGATTGAGTCCATATATACCTTTCTTCAATCTGCAAACGTGAGTGTCTCTCGAATGTACCTCAAACCCTTGAGGTTGCTCAATATATACTTCTTCTTCAATAGCTCCATTGTGGAAAGCAGTATTTACATCCATCTGATGTAAGTTCCATCCCATGGAAGTAACAAGAGATATGATAGCTCTGATGGAAGTATATCTAGCCACCGGAGCAAATGTTTCATCATAATCTTCTCCCTCTTTCTGGGAGAACCCTCTAGCTACGAATCTTGCTTTGTATTTATCCACGCTTATGTCTGCTGCATGTTTGATCTTGTACACCCATTTTGAAGTTACCACCGATTTTTCTTTAGGTCTTGGTATGATTTCCCATACCTCATTTTTCATAATGGATTGATGTTCTTCCGCCATAGATTCTTTCCATTGTTCCTTTTGAACTGCTTATTCAAATGTGGTAGGTTCTTCATCTAGAATCTTTGTCATGTATGTTGCATAACTTGAGAATCTTTTAGGTCTTTTACTCTTTTTGAATGTTCCTTCTGGAAATTTGAGTCTTTCTGCATCTTGTAAGGTAGCTTCAAGCCAAGCTGGTCTTTTCTTGGTCTTAGGTACGATATTTGAGTCAATGTTTTCACATGGCTCCATAGGATGATCAGGTAGTTCCTTTTTATCATTTACATTTTTTGTGCTTTCTTCGTCAAGTTCTTCAATCTCTTCTTCTTCTATATTTTCTTTGATGGATTTCCTGAAGGCCATCCTTTCATTGAACGTTACGTCTCTGTTGACCTCGATCTTGTGTTGTTCTAGAATATATATTTTGTAAGCCTTTGGATGAATCACTATATCCCACGAATATCCTTTTCTTTCCTGAAGGTTCTAGTTTATTCCTCTTGTCCTTGGGAATGTGGGAATAAACAGGATATCCAAATATTCTTAGATTTTCCACATTAGGTTTCTTACCTGAGAAAGCTTCTTCTGGTGTCATGTTCTTCAATATACGATGAGGACTTTTGTTCTGCACATATATTGTTGTCATTGTTGCTCCTCCCCATAAGAACATGGACAGACCTTGATCATTTAGTAAGGCTTTTACAGCTTCTTCAATGGATATGTTCTTTCTTTCTGCTACACCATTTTGTTGAGGATCATGAGGAACAATCATCTCCCTCCTGATTCCTGTCAATTTGCAGAATGTAACGAATGGGATCGTTTGTGACTTCTTCAGTCAATATTAACAACCCTTCGTGAGTGGACACTCTTAGCCTTTGCACAAAGGATGGGCAAAAATGCTAGTTGTGCTTCTCTTATTCTAGGAGGATTGTTAATCTTTGAGCAAACTACTTCCATTAATCGAGGGACAAAAGACTTCAAGCTAGGCATGGAGTTTACTTTGTTTCATAGTATGTTTTGAATTCTTGTTTGCCTCTGATATGGGATTTGGTTGGTTCCCACTTCATGATTTGATTTAAGTTCAAAGGATTATTAGGCAATGGGCATAAGTGTGTGAGTATATTATACTTTCGTGCCACTAACTATTTGGAGAAAAGGGATGGAGAGAGATTGTTAAGCATGGTTTAGATATGTTTCATTCACTCGTGGAAGAACCTTCATGCACTTGATACTTTGACATTAGGAGAATTTGTAGGAAAGGATTCCTATGGTCTTTAGTATTGTGATTCTTTCACCTTATGGTTATTATGGCTAAGTGGATGCTTCAAGAATTCAGATGCTAGTAAACAAGGCATTTTTATATTTGATTGAGTTCATGCCTTAGAGAGTGAGATGTCGATGAAGATAAAACAATGGAGCTTCAACATCACCTTTCTCCCTTAATGGCTTTTCCTTTTGAAATTTTGATTCAATGTCAGATAATTAAATGTAAATTTCACTCAAGTTTGCAGGGTTTTAGTGAGATGTTAATGACCAAGAAGGAGGGAACCATTAAGATTTAAGAAACATAAAAATTGGGGATCCTCATATCTCATGTGGCCTAGTTCTTAAAAGGATGGAGTTTGAAAGTGCAGATGAAGGAATCATAGCAATGTGGGGCCTACTAGTATCCAACCACAATTTAGAGCCAAAAGAGGAAAATGACAAATCCTAAAACGTAAACTTTATCAGAATATTTAGGTTGAATGAAGTCCTTTACAAAAAAAGACAAATTGTAAACAAAGACCCCACATTATGTAAAGTTATTTATTATAAGAGGAAAATGGACACCTTCTTGAAATAAAATTGAAATTGTCACATGGCAAGAGGGTCAAGAAGAAACAATTATTAAAAAACTCTATAAATGTAACAATACCCAAAGAGATGAGGCTTTTTCCTTCACAATTGTAAGACTATTCTTCCACGTGAATAAGAGGACCAAGTTAGCCAGATTATTGATTCCAAGATCTATTTTCAATTTTTTTTTTTAATTCTTCTAGTTTCCTCAATGTCTACAGGTAGTAGCCTTTTGTGATGCGACTATTCTCTTTCATGTTGGATTGTTGTTCATTGATTATTTTATGCTAATTGYTAGGTATAAACCCTATATAAATTGGTAAGTTATCTTTGTTTTCAGGTTCCTCTATGTCTAACCCTTTTAACATGAAATAGTCCCTCTTCTTATTGTACAAGTTGGTGTGATTTCTTGGTAATTGTAAGTTATCTTCGATTTCAAATGAAGCCCACCTCCCAAGGTTTGGTGTTGATTACAGTTAGTTATTGATATATATTGGGTGTTAAATTATTACATGATGAAATTTGACATGGTTATTTATGTTGCGATCATATTTCAGTTATGCCTTGTTCTGCAAAATGACACCAAAAGAGTAAAGCTCTATAAACTTGTCATATGCAACATGCATTGGGTGCTCGCATGATAAGTATCGAATTTTGATAATAATAATAATAATCTATTTTAAGGTCACGACCAAGCCAGACATCAAATTGGTGTATGAGACCTCCTTCGCCCAACGATTTTACTGGTAAAGTCTACGGAGGTATACATACCCTACCCCCTCTGGATTTGAACTTGTGACCTCTTAGGAAGAAACACATGTTCTTAACCATTAGGCCCACTCTGGGTGGCTTATAAGCCAAAGAACACTTATTGTTGTCCAAATGAACTATAACCGAGTGCCTAAAAATCAAAACACTAGTGCGTTACACCCAACACATTATGTGATTGGCGGTAGGGTTTTGAATGGGAAATGGTGCTCTAATATCCACTGTCCACCCAAATCGAATGGTTCAGGTATGAAAGATTTGTCAAGTGTTTTTTTTCCTTCCGCCAACTTTCATTTGGTCAAGTCGAATTGGAGGAGAGGGCGCTTTGCATGGTTTTGCATGCAAACGATTGCCAAAACTCAACACTGCTCCTCATTCCTATGTTGATTGATGATTCGTATTAATCTTTGGATTGATGAACAAGCGATTGGAGAAAGACTTGGAAAGCGCAATGGCACCCTCTACAAGGAGCAAAAGCAAGAAAACTTCAAATACACAGGCGTATCAAGTTGAGGTAGGCTCTATGGCATGAAGAACTCATACACTTTGCAATATGTTTGATGGGTAATGAGCTATTTGAGTTATGTTAGTGCATGGTAAAAACCCTTTATTCCTACTCTCTAATCTCATACACTGGCTGTTGGAGTAGTATTTTCATGTATACGTATGTTGGAATTGGAAGCCACAACAATGGCTGTAGATACCCGAAGCCCTCTTTTCCTACCCTCCAAATCTCATACACTACAGTATTTTCATGCATATATATGTTGCAATTGGAAGCCATAGCAATGGCTGTTGCTACCTGTCGATTTACCTGCTCTATATTTCCCTCTCTATCCCACTCTATGCATCCTGCAATGGTGTATGTGCACACCCCACAGTGTACGTCATTACAATGTTTTTCACGAATGATTAAAAAATATAAATGATTTTATCAAGCCTTCTGTTGTATTGTAGGTCTTCTGATGTACCAAAGACGGGAGAGGCACTTTATTGCCAACTTTTTGATATACTAGAGACGAGACAACTTTCTGATGTACCAAAGACGAGACATGCACAGACACTCACTGAGTTCTCACCTAGGCCTGGGATTTGACGTTTTTCTTTTAAATTTTAGACGTATTTGACAGCTTATCCAAAGTCTAGCCCGTCAATAATTATAGAGATAGATTCACCAAAACCGTCAATTTGACATTAAGATTTCCATCAAGCCCGTCATAATTTTTAGTTGTCATCTTTAATAGGGGTCATATGCATATTGTGTTTCCCTTTTAAGCTCACGAGGGTCGGTTTGTTACAACCATTTCACGTATTTCATTTTAAAACCATAAAGAATTGAAAGAATAGCATGATTATCTTCCTCTAGGGTTCAAAGAAATGCTTGATGAAGGTTTAGATTATTGTGAAACTTTAAATTGGTCAGACTCACTTAAGCTCATATACTAGAGATGACCATTGCTTATTCAATGAACCATTTATGTTGAACTAGCCACCTTTCTTCAATGATAGAAGCAAGTGCTTCGAATGACAAGTGACATCCTTTATTTTTTCAGGAAAATGCCTTCGAAATAGGACAAATGCCTTCGAAATAGGACTTTAGGAATGGTGTCATTAACATTGGAGAAACAAAAATAATATTTTCCTCGACTCCTATGTAGGATTTGATTATTGTTAATTGCATTGGAACATGCCACTTATATAGTTTAGAACATTGTCGAAGCGCTTGCTTATGTTTGCTGTTGGTGATATGTCTATGGTTCATGAAAGCTAGATCATATTCTCTTTCGTCTTTGGATGGAATTTATGAACATGTTGGATCAAGTGAAATCTTGTGTTAAGAAAATTGGGGAATGTTTTGGGAGGGTGTTTATATGTGATGCAAATTTTTCCACTTATAGGGCAAGCTCGAGGCTTTGCATTGAAGCTGATCTCACCGAATGCCTTCTTAAATATATAAAGTTAATGGATTGTAATACATTGTTTATTTAACGACTATTTTAACTAAACCTATTGAATGCCTACCATGCAAGACAAGGGTTGAACCATCAACTCAAACATGGCCCTCAGAAAACGACTACCTATCCCAACAATGATAATGATGTAGGTCCTTCTTAATCAATACCTATGGATATTCATAATGAATCCCCTTGTAGTAAACAATGAAAAACGATGATTCCGACAATTATGATACCTCTAATCCAGAGCCTCAATGCTCTCGTGTAGATGGCAAGGATGGTTGGAAGATTTAGTAGAGTGGGAAAATAAAAGGTTCTAACAATGTTAGGAGGAGCACACGCCATCCCATCAAATCATATCAAGGAGATGGGTAAGTGAAGAATGCATCCTAGAAAGATGGAGTTTTCGACCCTACTCCTTATAACCAGGGTGATTTCAAGGAGAGGTTGATTCATAATTCCTTTGAGGGATTGGATAGGAATGATATCTCTTCAAGATTAATATTTCTATAGCTTCATGGAACATGTGGGGGATGATTCTTCCGTCCAAAAAGATGTTGGTTAGAGAATTGGTGTTGGCCCAAAAATTGGATCTTCTTTGTCTCCAAGAGGTTAAAACCATTGGTTTTGATCTTTGTACTAACATTTCTTTTTGTTGGAATGATGTGATGGGTGAGTCATACTCCTCTGGACTAAGTTGAGATGACGTGTGAGGTCTCTTGTCGTGCTCCTTTGGATTGAGTTGAGATGACTTGAGATGGTTTCCTGTCGGACTCCTATGGACTTAGTTGAGTTGACTTGAGATGGCTCTCTAGATAGTACTCCTATGGACTTAGTTGAGTTGATCTGTTGAGAGTGACGTCCCTATGGCTGAGCACAGGTGGATGTGTCCCTAGTGGCAAAGCACTAGAGGATGTGTGAGATCCCTTGCTATATTGTCTAAGAGTAAGATTATTGTGTAACCTTAATTTTGTATTGTAAAGGGTACAAGTCGGTCCCACCATGTAAAGATAATTAATATCATGTAAAGATTGATTATATTGTTGAGTTATAGAATTCAACCCTATTGTGCCAATAGACACATCCATTTGATGTGCTAGGTAATGTATAAATAAGAGTTAGATCCCCATTGTGGATCACTCACTCACACTTGTTTCATTATCTCAACGCCTACTTTTAGGGATGGAGGGCGCACTTCTCTCAAGCGCAATATTTCTTGGTCATAGAGCACCCTCTTGTGTGCACTAGGGTTTGTGGTGAAAGGGTGATCTTCTCTTGACTCTATAGCAAAGGATTGTTGGGTTTTTCCCTTGGTTGAGAAGGGTTTTCCCAAGATAACTTGTTGTGTTCTTGTGCATTGTTATTCTTCTTGTGATCTTGGTTACTACAACTATTGTATATTTTATTGATGCATTGTTTATGGTTCAAGTTCATGTTAAATTGAAACAAACTACATGTGCTTGGCAAACTCATTTGCTTGAGCCTTTGCCGACGCAAATACCTCTGGTTGCGTCTCGTTTCCACCCTTCTTCTTGTTTGGACATTGACTTTCATAGTGCCTGTTACCCTCTCAGGGGTAGCAACCTTTGGATATCCTTACAATGGTATCATGTACTCGCCTGCATGAGATTTCAATCATCTCGGATCAGTTCCAGACTAAATCCTTTCCATTCTCGAATTTGCGACATGATGCCAGAAGACAAAAGATGAACCATGATGTGCTTGCTTCAGATGCTTAAATACAACTTGGTGATCTAGTCACTTCATCGATTCTCCATGTGTAATATTTGTTTAGCGATGATGATATAACCCCCTGGCATGTCATGAAGTTGTGGTTACCTTACGATGGTTGACTAGGATGTCATAACACATAAAGTTTTCTCTCTTGTGTCGTGTTACCATGGGAAACATGTTCGTGGTTAGAAGTATGCCCTCTTCTAAAATGATTTATACTACTAGTCGTTTGGACTGGGTAGTGCAATCCATATCCTATTCACACTAAGAAATTTCCATTTTCCAGTACCAGACGTTTCCATCCACATTAAAAGAATAACATCCCATCATGTATGGCTACTCAAAGGTTAAAAGGTAAGGTTAAAAAAAGAAAAAAAAAAAAAGCTTATGTCAGAGAAAGCCATGAAAGCTAAAGAGGTGAAGAGCAATGCCAAGTAAAATATAAACTACTTCATTATGGTTCCCCTCCTTTCAAAAGAGCAAAATGCCTATCTTTTTATGGTCTTCTAACCCATGGTTTTTGTAAATGGTTTAGGGTTTCTTCTTAGCCATGGTTTTTGTAAATGGTTTATGGTCTTCTTACCCATGGTTTTTGTAAATGGTTTAGGGTTTCTTCTTCACCTATAAAAGGGGAATCCCTCTCATTTGTATGGCATTAGATTTGGAGAATAAATAACTTTTTGTTGCTCAAGCATGGTGGTGTGAAGCTCTTATTGGGGTGAGAATCATTTTATGCTTAATAATGGTAAGACCATAGTCATTTTTAAAAAATTGAGCAAAGATTGCTATAATTGTGATTGAATAAGGTATGGCTTATAACCTATGTTATTTCTCTTTATCTTTTGTATTCTTGAAAAACTAATGTTCTAGACTTAATTTTTCCGCATATAAATTTTAATTGAAATGTTTTAGCAATCTCTGAAGATTTGATTCAAACTTTGTCATTTCCTCCTTTAATTTTTTTTTGTAAGGTCTATTGTGCCTTGGACTATCCTCATTCGTTGTTTGATATAAGGATCTCCGAGAACCTTTAGAGAAATAGATTATTTCACCTAGGTGAAGACCCCATCGCCCAATGAACTAGGGTTTCCTTAGACTTTAATTTTTTTCCAATCAAAATTAAATTTCAATTTTTTTCCCTTTCAATAAAAAAAAGAAGATAATAAAATTTTAAATAAATAAAAAGGAAGCATTTCTTTTATTTCTTCTTTTCTTTTAATCCCCTTTTAGATCTAACCATACGTGACTTATTCCTTCCTATTTGCAACCTGCCTTCATTATTCCTTCCTATTTGCATTAAGCCTCCAAATGAGACATTTTGCCTCTTGATGAAGATCGTTGGGCTTCCAAAGGCCATGTGCCTTGCAATTAAGTGCTCTAGTGCATGCCACGTGTCTCTCTCTCCACATCACATCACCATCAAACCATGAAACCCCATCAAAGCCCTAGCCTCCATGTGAAGTCTAGGGCATAGAAAGTGACGTTTTAGGCCTCCAAAGGCCAACGTTGAGGTGCAAGGGGCCACAATGCGATCATCTCATGGTGTCTAAGTGCCTCAAAGGCAATATTCATCCTCCAAAGTGTCCAATGAGAGGGGGCGCATTATCCAACTTGTGGGATTCATGCCCCTATGAAGGTCCAAGCAACCTTGTGCCTCCATGAACAAGCCTTCACTTGGCAAGGCCTTGCAAAGACAAACAAGTACGCCCTCCAAGGGTCCACAAGTCACAAGTATCATGCCAAGTAAGCCATACTTAATAAAAGAACACTCGAACATGTGCATTGAATCCCTCCTTTCAAAATAAACAAATGCTCAAAGACCTTATACGGCTTGCCAAATTTAAGTATGGGAGGGTTGTCATGGTGCCTTATTGGGTAGATCATTCCCCAAGTCAAGGAGTGTTTCCCAAGAAGACCCTCTCTAAGTCATGTAAAAGAGTATGAGGTGGATAGGGGTGTGAATTTTGGGCATGTGGTTTCTTGACATACATGGGCTCATATTGTCTCATTTATGGGTGCCTTTGTAGAATGTGTGTTGTATCCTCGTTTTCAATGCAACCCTTTTCCAAGCCATTTATTTTCCATTAATTGATTAAGGTTCGAACATTGGGCACTATAAGCAAGGGAAAGTAAAGAGTACCGCAATGCCACTTGAAGCTAGGAACACATTGAGTGCCATGTCCAAGGAAAGTAAAAGACATTGCAAGTGCATTCCCTCAACAAATGGGACATTTATTAGTTGTGTTTCATTTTACAGGTCCTTGAATTTTGTGGAGAAGCATTTCATTTCCCTCAGGACCATTAGGGCAAACATCGAGAGGATTAAATTTTGGCTTTTATCTTTTGTTAGCTACAAGCCTATACTCCTTTAGCCCCTTCTTCCCATGAAATGAGGTACAAGCCCTTCTTGGGTCAATAAGTTCACAAACCCAAAAGATGAGGAAACGAAGGGGAAGAAGTGTGGAAAGTGGCAAGTATGGATGGGAATTGTACGATGACTCTTCAAGGAGACCCCCTAGTAGCAACCCTATTCCCAAGGGTGACACACTTACTAGGACAACATGTCAACCACCAAGGTGAAATGAGGAAAAAGGCATAATTTCCAAGCAAATGTTTTCAAACTCAAGAAAGGACCTTTTGCAACATTCTCAAATGCTTCATTTATTAAAATGACACTTACCATGAGACCGAATTTGTTACCTCATGAAGCAAGACCCGTCATCCTCTGTGAATCAAGCTGGTGTGGTGGATGGTGCTGTTGTTACCCAATGGTGATGTGCAGTAAGAAGGGTGGCTCTGGGTGGCTCTGTCCTCTGATCCAACTCTTGACACTCCATGTATGCAACCTGCGAGCCTCGAGACATCATCTCCTTAGTTACCCCTAGGCATTGGGCGGTAACAAGCACTTTACACTTAAATCATATAATCCTTGGCAAGACCCTTAGTGATCTAGGCTAGAGACATGCACCCGACATCTATAAATAATGATAGGGAGTTGTCGTTAAGCATTTAAAACTGCGGTTTGGGATCAATACATGTAGGGATACTTGAGAATTCAAAGGGTTGCCTAGAGATTATATCTAGCCCTGTTGGAAGTCCTTGTAACCCCTGTGAGTACCCACTTGAGTAGTATTACATCATACAACACATGAACTCAAATTTTCACTTCCACGTACCATCGCGTATATTGGAAGTCCCCTAGGCATCCAGAAACAAACCATTAGGCATCCAGAAATGAACCATTGAACACAGTATTCAGGAAGATTACCCTCTCGTATCTTGGGCATCTGAGCCTACAAGTATATTTGAGGGCTGTAGCATAAGGCACTCCTTTGACTCAAAGCCCTCTTCTTTCTCTTTTTGGGTGTTGCCAAGGATACTTTTGGTTTCATGGACACTTAAAACCTGAATGATGAACACTTAAACAACATGCATCATTTGTAAGTCATTCAAGTAGAAATCTTTGATTAATTTCATCTTACATAATCTAAATCCTAGCCTCTTCTCTCACTTGTGCTAAACGATAGGCTTGGGTTCTAGTGTAGGGAATCCCCCTTAGGTAGGAAACCATCATCCAAACCTAGAAGTTTCTGGCAAGGTTGTTGAGGTGACAATGGGTAGCTTTCTTGTTGTGTCCCTGGGTTTTCCCCTTGGAGAGGTTGGTACTTTTCCTATTAGGGAGAATCCGAGCGATAACAGTGCCCAAACTTGCGACATGCATAGAACTTGACTTTGCTCGTGTTCTTCTTCTTCTTGCTGTCTTGAGAGGTAGAATCTTTGCTGACAATCGTCTTGAACTTGGCCTTCTTTACCTGGTTGACAAGAGCAATGTTCTCATCATCATTCTTGTACCTGCCTCCATTAAGCTCTTCATCACGAAGTTCCTCCTGAATGAAGTCATCCCACAACTTGGACCAATCGAGGAGCTTCTCTCTTGGCACGATCCCTTTGATGAATGGTGTCCACTCCTTCCTGAATCCTTTGAGTGTCGTCCTCACCAACTCTGAATCATCCATTATTTCCCCTATTGTAGCCAGTTCATCTCGAACATATCGGATCCGGGTGAGATGAGTCTTCACCGTATCTGATCCTGTCATCTTCATGTCTCTGAGCTTCTCTCTCAACACCATTTTGCGATTTTCATTCTAACTTTGAAATAAACTCTTCAGATCCTCCCATGTCCCTAGCAATTGTCTTTCTCGATAAATGAGGGATCAAGTGATCCTTCACTTTGTCTAAAATAGTCCTCCTAGCTTTCACATCCTTTAGCTTATAGATGACCAGATCTTTCAGATCTGTTTGTGGAGCAACAATGGAGTTGGAAAACTCCCAAATATCGTTGTCCATTAACACCAACATGATCCTCTCCTTCCACGGGTTATAGTTGGACACCTTGTCCAACCTATCCTCGAATCGCAATCTCAATGCGGCCATCTCCTTAACTTGTTGAAAACTCAAATTTTGGATGCTCGGACTTGCGCCCAAAAGGACTCGAGCAACTGCATAAGTCATCGGTCAACAACAAAAGGCTGTGAGCATCCCCGGGCAGAGGTCTGGGCAGCGTGGAGCAGGGTCGGGCAATGACGAGGGTGCCTCCAACTTCTGGCCTTGGAGGGGGTGTATCAACTTGGTGCTGGAGACGAATGGGCTATTGGAATTTGCTGAAGGGAAAACAGTCCCTGCAACTGATACGTTACAACTAGCCCATACCAAGAAGGATGTGAAGGCCAGGAGGATACTTGTGGATGGTGTCAAAGACCACATTATTCCTCATTTGTTTGTTTGGCAAGAAGACATCCAAGGAAATGTGGGATGACCTGGTAAAGTTGTACCAGTCTGATAACCAGAGTAGGAAGATGCTTCTCAGAGAGAAGCCAAGGAGCATGAAGATGGCCAAGGGACAGTCAGTGGTCACTTACATCACAAAGTTCACTCAGATTCGAGATGAACTAGTAGCTGTGGGAGAGGCAGTGGACGAGATTGAGTTGGTGAGGACAACTTTGAATGGCTTCACCAAACCGTGGGATGTTTTTGTCCATGGTGTGGTGGCTTGGGAGAAACTCCTTGATTGGGAGAGGTTATGGTACGACTTCACCTAGGAGGAGCTGCGGATTGATGTCTCTCAAGCTAGTTAGCCTAAGAGTGAAGAGGAGGAGAACATTGCCTTTCATGCAAAGAAGGGAACTGGAGGAAGCTCCAAGGACATGAGCAAAGTGAGATAATTTGTATGTCACAAGACTGGCCACTATGCCAACCGGTGTCCCAACAAGAACAAGAAAGATGTGTTTGCAGAGAAATTTGAGGATGAATTTTCTCTAGTGGTCTCTCTTTCTAGAAACAACAAATTGACTGAGTTGGAGGATAGTGAGGCATGGTTCGTGGATAGTGGGTCATCTCGCCATATGACGAGAGTGAGGTCAGTGTTCCTTAGTGTTTCAGAGACGGTCAGTGTTCCTTAGTGTTTCAGAGACAGGCTCAAACTGCCATATGAAGCATGGGGCTTTCATTGGGCATGAAGTAAAGGGGGTTGTATGCGTTAGATTCCATCTAGAGTTAGGAGTGTCTCTGGAGGTGGATGAGATGATGTATGTACTGGAGATGAAGTTTAACTTGCTCTCTATATCAGCTGTGGAGGATATGTGGTATGCAATGATGTTAGAGGATGGACAAGTGCTCATATGGGCAGAGGGAGCGGCCTTGGATGCAACAGTGAGGCTTGGCATCATGGAAGATATGATGTGCAGGGTGTTGGGACAACCTGTAGGTGGGTCCAAGGGGATCTTGGACCAAAGATCAGTGTCAGTGGCAGAGTCTTGTGGAGAAGTGGCTTCATCCAAGACAATCGGCTGGTATGTCTTGACATTGATGGAGGAGCAGAGCAGGAGATCAGATCAGAGTGTAGCAGAGGTAGCAAGGATGTCTTCCAGTTTAGAGGGAGCACCTACAGCAACACCAGATTTGATGGGATCAGAGATTGATCCGGGTGGAGACACCTCCCTCGCGAAGAGGGAGTGTTAGATTTTTAGCTCGGTTGGTGTCTCAGTTACGTCTATGTGTCCTAGGCTAGCTTATGGACACCTTAATCAAACCAAGATCAATTTTATTATCTCAGCCTAAGTCTAACTTAGGCTTGCAGCAAAATTTTTGTTTTTGAGTGGATTGTGGGGCCCGGGCCTAGTGGGGCGCACTTCATGCACTAGTTAGTGGAGTGTGGTGCCCGGCCAAGGGGGGCGCACCTCCTCGAGGCCTTGGAAGCTGGATTGGCACACAATTCAAATCAAGGAAGGTGGCTGCTAGAGAGATAAAAGGAGGCTGAGGGGGAGAGGACACTCACATTCTCATTTGTGAGGTTGAGCAAGTGAGAGCAAGAGGGGTGCTTGTCTGAGGGCATTGTTGGCTGAGTGTGAGAGCAGTGTTGGAGCTTTGGCCGAGGAAAATTATGCAAGAGAAGAGCAGGTTCAACAACAAGCTTTATAGCAACAAGCAAAGCAGCAGAAGGCAGGCCACACCCAGCAGAGGAAGGAGGTTGTACAAGCTGTACAACGCACCAAGGAAGAGGCCGAACTGTCCCAGGTCGCACCAGGCCATTTCTAAGACTGTTATGGGCCAATTTAAGCAGGCTGTACGGGTCTTTCTCTTGGCTAAGCAGAGGCCGAATTCGCTGTGCTAATTTAGGCTGTACATCTTATGTGGCTGGGCCGTACAACTACCAGAAAAAGAGAATACTGTGAGAAATTTTTCTGGTGTGTTTTTGCCACTGTAAAACACTTTCTCAAGAGCCAATAAAGCCCCCTCTTAGCTGGTTTTCTCCACATTGGGGTTTCCAATGTCCTTCTGTTGTCTATGTGTTTTTTATGCTTGGTTTATTGTGTGTGTCTCTGCTGTGATTTTCTGATGTTATAACTCAGTTGTAGGTGTTTTGCATAATTTATCAGAATTATATCAGCAAGTTAATTTCTGAGTTTTTAGTAAGTTATTGGCAAACATTTCAGTGCTGAGTTGTAGGAAAAATCAACACTTATCCTTAATATCCAGTTAAAGTAGATAGCATGCTGAGTTTAATTCAGTCTTATACCTTTTACTTTTAACAATTTTTCTGTTTTGGAGTTTGACTTTTAGTTAGGGTGCAGATTCCAAGGGAATCTGAACTCTTTCCTTGGAGCACATTACCCCATCTTCATGCAGATCCATAGATTTAGGATTTAGATCTAATTTTGAAAACCTTAGTACGCCTTTCTTCATCTCTATAAAACAAAGGCAGGTTAATGGATCTGTAATAGAGTTTTTATGTTCAGCAGTTAGTAGTTTAGTGTTTTCCTGTAGCAGATTTTCATGTTCATAATTAATGGAAAACAGTGACAGGTTTTGACTATCAGCTATTAAGTTTTGTTATTTGTTTTCTACAGTATGTGTTTATAGAGTCTTTACAGAAATCTGTTTTAAAAGGTCTTCTAGTTTAGGCTTTTCAGTTTCCTGCAAGAATTATTTTACAATGCAGAATCTGATTACCATGGTTTAGATAATTTTACACTTTGCGGGCTGCCTCATTGCACCGAGAGTAGCGAGGTGCTCTACAGCCTAGTATGGGGGAGATGTCACGTTAGCGTGATGTCAGATTAGATAACGTTACATAAATAAATAAAAAGTCGGCTCAATTAAAAAAAATCTAAGTACGTTCATATCTACATAATAATATATAAATTAACATTTACAGAATAAGAAATTTGATTCCTCTCGGTGCTTGATAGATCCAAGTTTAAGATGGATCTACGCTGGTATTTTATGGAAACCAAGAGATTAATATGATTATGTGTAGCCCAGTGTGACAGGATTTTTGAGTGTTGAATACTACTAATATATTGGTTGAGCTATTCTCGGTCATCATATTTGCTAGGTATGAAGTCCTAAAATAGCAAATCAAAAGATCGTGAGAGAAGTTATTTATCTTTCCTCTCAACACGTGGCAATGACCTTGAACTTATGAGGTGGTATTGAGTTCAAAACCTCTTCAAACTGAATTTCTACATGGTCTTGAGTTTAAAACTTCTTGACACCGAGAGTCTCCACATCAACCAGACTTAGGGTGCCTCATATTTTATAGTGCCAAGAGACTGATATGATGATGTGTAGCCCAGTGTGGCAGCGTTTCTGAGGGTTGAATACTACTAATATAATGGTTGAGCTATTCTTGGTCATCAGATTTGCTAGGTAGGAAATGTTAAAATAGCGAATTAAAAGAACATGAGAGAAGTTATTTATCTTTCCTCTCAACACGTGGTGATGACCTTTGAACCGATGAGGTGGTATTGAGTTCGAAACCTCTTCAAACTGAGTTTCCACATTGTCTTGAGTTTAAAACTTCTTGACATTGAGAGTCTCCACATTAACCATACTTTCAGATGATCTCATTTATCTTAAGCTATTCTTACTCATGTTAATTATCTTTCCTCTCAACACATGGTGATGACCTTTGAACTAACGAGGTGGTTATTTCAATTATGTGTTATGGATGATAGGGGTTATTTAAATTATGGGTTATGGATGATAGGGTTTTAATGTTTAGTGATTATAAGGGTTATATGATGCATGGATCATGTGTTGCAGGGTTAATGGATAGTCCATAAGGTGAGGGACGGGTTGTAAGTATCAATGGTTATAAATGTTAAGGTTTATGTTAGGGGATAATGAATAGGTTTTATATATCTAAGCGATTGTAAGCATTTCATGGTTAAGGGGTTTTGATTAATGGGTTAGCTATTACAGGGGTTAGGGACTAGGTGTTAGAGGTCATAAGGGTTAATATTGATATGGGTGATAAGACTTATCGGTTTTTATAATGGTGAGGCTTTATGAAAGGGTTATAGGGTGTAGGGGCTATGAGTTAGGGGTTAAGGGTTAGGTTTTAGGTTTATAAGTGTCGGGGGCTATATTGGTTAAGTTTTATAGGGATATGGGTTAGGGGTTATAACAGAATGTGGTTAGGGATCATATAAGGGTCTAACGTTAAGGCTCATAGGAATTAGGGTCGATAGGAATTAGGAGTTACGAGATAATGTTTAGGTGTTATTAGGCTTAAGGGTTTAGATGGGTTATTGATTAAGGATTAGAAGGTTTAAGATTATAATGATTATAAGGATTTAAGTATTAGGTGTTATAGTGGTTAAGAGTTTAGTGTTCTAGGTGAGGGATTATATCGGGTAGTTTATTCATGCTATGTGGTTATTCAAATTATGGGTTAGGGATGATATGGGTTATAGGGTTTGGAGGAAGGGTTATAAGCTACAAGAATTATCAGTGTTAAGGGTTTTATGTGTTAGAGGTTATATGGGTTAAGGGTCATAAGGGTTCATTGTTAATCGTCATATGGGTTACTCATTGTAGAGGTTATGAATTACGTGTTAAGGATTATGTGTTATGTTAAGGATTAAGTGTTATGGATTATAGATTACAAGGGTTATAAATTAGAGTTTTGGGTAGATTAGGGGTTATAACAGGTATGGGTTAAGGATTAGAAGGTTTAATATGATAGAGGTTATGAGGGTTTATTTTTTAAGGGTTATAGTGGTTAAGGGTTTAGTGTTTCAGGTTAGGGATTATGTCTAGTAGTTTTTTCAAATTATTTCAAATTATTGGGTTATTCAAATGATGATTTTAGAATGATATGGGTTATGGGGTTCATCGTTTAGGGAGGATGATAGGGGTTATGAGGTTTGTCATTTAGGGATGGGTTATGGGGTTTAAAGGTTGTAAGGGTTATATGATGTGAGGGTTTATATGTGTCAAGGGTTATAAAAGCAAAGGTTTATGTTAGTTAGAGGATAATTATTAAGGTTTATAAAGCTAAGGGTTTATAGGGATTTGTGGGTGTAGGAATTTGGTTGATAAGAGGTAGCTATTATTAGGGTTAAGGAGTAGCTATATAAGTTCATTTTTGGAAGAATTAGGAGTTATGAGATAAGGTTTAAGTGATAGGAGTGGTTTAGATGGGTTATTGCTTAAGGGTAATAGGATTAGTTCTGATGGTGGGTTTGTAGGGGTTTCTCATTTGGTGTTGCATGTTATATGATTACAGTTTAAGGGTTACAAGAGCTATGGGTTAAGGGTTATATGTATTGGTGTTGATAAGGGTTATGTATTAAGAATTGTAAGAGTTAGGGGATATATGTTAACAATTAGGGGTTTGAGGAGTTAGTTTTCTAAAGGGGGTTGAAGTGGATTTGGTGGTCCACTTCATGAGAACATCATGAATATATAACATAATTCCATATATCCATAATAAATAATATTTTATATTTACTCGACATCATATGAAATACAATACGTGTATATAAATATACGTGGGGAATGATGAGTCGTGTTCTTTCTGAAGGTCATGATTTATCATCGACTTATCATTTACATTATAATGCCTATTTACATAATAACAAACCTATAACATATTATTAAATAATAAGAAATGTAATATACTAGATATATTACAGGGTTGTAGGGGTTTCACATTTGGTATTGTATGTTAAAGGATTACAGTGTAAGGGTTATATGTATTACCCTTAATAGTTAGAATCAGAGATCAATTAATCTCATAACAGTGAGGCCACAAGGGCACATCACTCGTGAGTCTACGCTCACATAATCTGTTGTGTTGTATTACTTGGATAAATTGCTTACAAATAAATAGGCTAGGTAAGCCTATAACAAACCCCTATCTTAGTGGATCTGAAACTAATCCAAACCTAAATATGAAAGACACACAATAACTTAGTTACACAGATCTTAACTAAGTATTCTAATTTCTCCATTATTCCAACATCCCCCCTTAATGGAGAAATGGATTTTCTACCAAACATGACAGAGCAGAACATAACATGCTTGCTGGTCTCAGTCTCAGCTAAGCTTACAAATTAACAACTTCATCTTAACCTTTCTTGATCTTAGATAGTGATGTAGATGGAGCTTATTCCTTGGCTTGCTACGCCATATATGTTTCATCTTGACTCTGTTCTGCTTCATAGCCCTTTTTACTTTGTTCCTCC
>JZKD02S2346310.1:379056-392854 GCA_000966675.3 Picea glauca
GTGCAGATTGAAGAAAGCCATGTATGGATTGAAACAAGCACCCGAGGCATGGTATAGTAGAATTGACAACTTTTTGATGAGCTTGGGTTTTACCAAGAGTAAAGCAGATCTCAACCTTTACTACAAGGTTGAGGATAGTGGACCAGTGATATTACTGTTATATGTGGATGACATGTTTCTAACATGGAACGAGAAGCTCATCGTTGAGTACAAGATAAAGCTTGCATCAGAGTTTGAGATGAAAGACCTGAGCATGATGCATTATTTCTTGGGTCTAGAGGTGTGGCAAAAACCAGATGAGATTTTCGTTACCCAAGGAATATGCGGTAGAAATCCTGAAGAGATTGGAAATGATGGATTGTAAATCCATGCCTACACTGATGGTGACAAACCTGAAGTTATTGAGTGATACTTCTTCAGAGACAGTGGATGTCACCTTGTACAGGCAGATGATTGGTTTGTTGATGTATTTGACGAATACTAGGCAAGATATATGCTTTGTAGTGAACACTTTGAGTCAGTATATGGTTGAACCAAGATGTGTTCACTTGATTGCGGTAAAGCACATATTAAGGTACTTGAAGGGTACAATAGACTTTGGACTCCTATATATTTTAGATCGTAAGATAAAACTACAAGGCTATGCTGATTCAGATTGGGTCGGTAGTGTCACAAATCGGAAGAGTACATCAAGATGTTGCTTCAGTTTGGGTTCAGCTATGATTTCATGTCTCAACAAGAAGAAGACTAGTGTGGAACTCAGTACGACCGAGGAAGAATATATAGCAACATGTTCAACTAGTAGTGAAGCTGTGTGGCTTTGAAAGTTTCTTGTAGGACTGTTTGATCTCGAGTTGGAGGTGAATTGTATTTTTTGTGACAACTAGAGTTGTATAAGGTTGTCTGAGAACCCTTTGTTTCATGACAAGTCCAAGCACGTCGAGATCAAGTTTTTGATGTTTGGACAACATCGGAAGGACATTCTCTTAGAATAATAATTAATAATATGATTATTGATTATTAAATATCATATATAATAAAGTAAATGATAATAATAAATAGTTATTGATTATTCAAGGGACGCATCCTTTCATGGATGGTCACCATATGTTCCCTATATATGGAACACTCATCATTGTAATAATATATCGATCATATCTCACATGAAGAAAAACAACATGGTATCAGAGCAGGATTGGGCTAACTCCCTATAGGAGGGCCCATGATCCTGAAAGAAAGTTGCTTCTTGTTTTAGCTGTATGAATTCTTCGGGCTTGAATTTTCTTCTTCAACTTGGGTCCTTGACCTCGTCATAGTATGATAAGGTTTCATAATTTTCTGCTTGAATTCCTTGAGCCTACCCTGCATCTCCTTAAGTGTGTAGTCGATCGGGGCAAAGTTAACGCTCATACGATTGGCGATATCATTGATCTTGCTTTTGATTCGATGACGTTGAGAGAGAGGATCGTGTTCTAAACAAGAGTTTCTCAAGCTGCTACTTCCACTCGTGATTGAATGCTCCAGAATAACATAATGGACAACGAGAGAGGTTGTTCAAGAGGAAATATAGACAATGAGGAATTTGGCTGGATTTTCGCCAATCAGTAGGTTAGGTTATTTTCGTGGAAGTACAACATATGACTTCTTCCTCATCCATCGAGTTTAACTAGAACTGAGCTGAGACTGATGGATGTTAGGAAAATTACCATGGGATACCTGGAAACAAAGAAGGGGCGGTCTTCTAGTTTTTTTGTTAAAGAAGGAACCTGGATCGGTACAACTCAAAGAATAGGCCACCAAGAAAATCGATGGTTGCAGTGCAAGGTTTGAGGATGGATTTCTATTCGTTTGCAGATAGTGAAGATAAATGGAGGACACAATTTCCATTCTCTTAGTGTCAACCACCGTATCCTGCAATTTGACACCGTTGTGGGTTTTGCTGAAGGAATCCTTTATACTCTCTCGCGTGAACTATAAATCTTTAGGGTCACAGATATATTCATTTTCCATCGTGAAGGTTGCTGCGTTCGATGTCCATGAAACCACAAATCTCCGCCTTATATAGAGATTGTGGAGATGAAGGAAATCTATTTGTGAGATAAGGCGGCTTGGACCAAAATCCTATGAAAACCATATTATATTAAGAAAATATTTGCAAAATCCTCCCTGTACGAGTGAAGAAACGAGATGGATCATGGAAGATTGAAGTCTTCGGATTGACAAATATTCATAGGCAAAGTTTTCACTCTGTTCAAGGAAAATCTTGAGAATGACAAAGATTATACGACAGTCTGGAGGCGTTTTAACTTGGACAATTCTCACAGATCCTATTGGAGCATGTCAACTCAGAACAACGATTTCTTGTGTGCAGGGTAGTTCAAGGAGAATCTTTGAGAACTGCAAATATTAGATGATAGCCTGGGCCCTAGAGGCGTTTTAACTTGGACAATGCTCACAGATCCATGCAATATAATAACTGTGTATGCATCTAGTCCTAATTCTTAATAGGGCATGGGCATTATCGACGCCAGACGATACAATGTATGTTGATATCCGAGGGGACAATTACTAAGAAGGACCATGAAAACACGTGAAGGTTGGCTGTCACAAGGTCGGATTGTCGCAATGTCCAGTGTTGTTAAGAGGGAGGTGTGGTGTTTTCTCTTCTCTAATCGACTAACTCCTCTGGACAAGGGTTTCCCTAATTAGTCATGTGAGGTGACTGAGTGAGTAATTCTTAGTTGGGTACAAGTATTTCCTAAGCCATGTGAGGTGGCTAGGTGTGAATAAGACTTGAATCTTAGCCTTGCCTATGCCATGCGAGGTGGCTAGGTGTGAATGAGGCTATGGTCGTAGTCTTGCCTAGGCCATGCAAGATGGCTAGGTGTGAATAAGACTACTTGGAGAGGAGAAACATCAGAACATGGTCATGGAGACTATGGAAGTGGTTGTGTACCACTGGACAACATGCTAGTAGATATGTGCTACTAGTGGATTGCTATGTAGTCGTGAGACTATGGCAGTGGTTGTGTACCACTGGACAATATTTTTCTACTATGACATGGAAACAATTGTGTACTATTGGACGACATTGCAGTAGATGTGTGCTACTAGTTGATTGCAACATAGTCATAAAGAATGTGGCGAATGATTTGAGCTATCGATGGCATGGTAGTAGCAGTATGCTAGTTGATTGCAGAGTAATCAGTGTATTACTATATGAAGGAACCAAGACATTGGTTTCATGAGGAAACCTCGATATGTCTTGGGGGACATTGGTTCCATGAGGGAACCTCAATGTGTCTTAGAGATGTTTGAGGCAGGGATCAATAGGGAGTACATTGTTCCTCACAACCCTCAACAGAATGGGGTCGCAGAGAGGAAGAACGGATCTATTGTTGAGACAGTGAAGGCAATGATTCATTATCAACATTTACCTATGTTTTTGTGGGTAGAGGTATCCATTACTGTAGTGTATGTTCAGAACAAAAGTCCTTGAGGAACATGACTCCTGAGGAGGCCTTCACCGGAGTGAAGCATGAGGTTGGATACTTTAGGATATTTGGGTGTTCAGTGTACATTCATGTACCCAAGGAGAAAAGKACCAAGCTAGACCCTTCAGGTAGAAAGGGTACATTTGYGGGGTACAATGAGTCTTCGAAGGAATACCGGATCTACATCCCTGGTCAGAGACAGATTGAGTCAGAGACATATTGGGTCAGAGAAAGAAAGAGATGGTACCTTYCGAGAGAGCAAGATACCTCAGAGATATTCAAACAACCACCTTGAGCTTGGTATGCAAGGATTGATGGACACTTAATGATTTTTGGGCTTCAACAAAAGTGTTGTCGATCCCAGCTTGTACTATAATACTGTTAATGGTGAGTCCTTGATTTTGGTCATCTACGTTGATGATTTATTCCTCACCAATACATAGAGCCTTATTGTTGAATGCAAGTATGTGTTGGCCTCTAAGTTTGAGATGAGGGACCTTGGTATGATGCACTGCTTCTTGGGACTAGAGGTGTGGCAAAGAACTGATGAGATCTTCCTGAGTCAGGGGAAGTACACAGTTGAGATATTGAAGAAGTTTGGGATGCTGAACTTGAAGCCCTAGCTACACTAATGGTGACGAATCTAAAGAAACTAAGTGTGTCTTCTTTTGATTTTGACGAAATTGATCCGACTGTGTACAAACAACTGATTAGATAATTGATGTATCTGGTTAACACCAGACCAAATATTTGCTATGTAGTGAGTGCACTTAGCCAGTTTATGAGTTAGCCAAGATAGACACACTGGATTGCTGCGAAGCATGTGTTGAGATACCTGCGAGGCACAATTGGACATGGTCTGAGATATACTTCAAGTATTGATATGATATGGCAGGAATATATTGACTCTGATTGGCAGGGAGCGCAGTGGACAAAAAGAGCACCTTCGGGTGTTGCTTCACTTTGGGATCTTCCATGGTTTCCTGGTGTAGCAAGAAACAAACTTCTGTGTTTTTGAGCACATCAGAAGCAGAGTACATTGCATTAAGTATGTCAGTCCGTGAAGCAGTGTGGCTTCGCAATATCCTTGCAGATTTATCCGAACATGTGTTGGATTCCACCATTATTCATTATGGTAACCAAAGTTGTGTGAAGATCTCAAATAGTCCAGTGTTTCTTGACAAATAGAACCACATTGAGATCAAGTACCATTACATCCGAGACATGGTGCAGAGAAAGGAAGTACTGGCGCTGTACCTTCCTACAAATGAGCAGGTTGTTGATACTCTTACCAAACCAAGACAAAGTTCAAGTACTTCCGTGACAGACTTGGCGTGGTGGAGAATGCCTCCCTCGCTGAGAAGGAGTGTTGATGTTTGCAGCGTTCTGAGACATTCTCTAGATCACATTCTTCTGTGACTGAGTTGAGTTGATCTGTGATGACACTTATCCGAGAAGGGATTAGTGCGTTTGGGCTTATAGCCCAACGTCCCTTGTGGAGAGCACATGAGGACACATCCCATGTGGAGAGCACATGAGGACATGTCAAGGGAGTTTACCCTTGACATCACACACTATGGGAGTTGACCCTAGTGTTTCTAGAGAGTGTGGCCTCTAGAAGTCCACATGGGAGTGCCATGTGTGACAAACTTTCTCTAGATCGTACTCCTCTGTGAATTGAGTTGAGTTGATATGTGAGGACACTTATTCGAGAAGGGATAAATTAATAACTCTAGAGAACCATTAAAAATATGTGGAAATACGCTAGAAGAGAAGTCGACCCAAGGAGAATAATAATAAAGAATTAGAAGTCTCCAGAAAGAGAAGTTGGCCCCACATGAAAAGTCACTTGGAAAGGCTAGTATAAATAGAGGTAAGGCGCTACCTCATTTGCACACTCTCACTCACTCAGTTAGGGCACAAGTTTGAGGAGCAACAGTTGTGGCAACTAGGGCACAAGTCTGAGGAGCAGTAATTGCAACAGATAGGGCACAAGTATGAGGAGCAACAGTTAGGGCACAGGTCTTTCTGGTATCTCTTTCTTGTGTGCTTCTCTTGGTAAATGTACACTCTCTTCGTATTGTGCTACTGCTGCAGCCGTGTTGGTATTTCTGACTGGGGTTTTTCATCGTGTAAGAAATTTATCTAAGAAATGGTTACTGTGCTCGGGGGTGGCATGTGTAAGTGCCTATGGTTGGGTGACAATGGTGTAACATTGTCTATGGTTAAACGAACATAGAAGAATTTTAACATAGGAAGGATAGGCTACTGTAGTGTCGTTCATGTGGATACATAACCATTATCATCATTGTAGGTGGAACAAGTGCTTGATCCTTCAAAGGACTAAGGGGCATGGCGAGATGACCACCCTCATCCTTCTCTTACCCCAACACACCTCTGTCTTATTAATTAAATTCCATTATAGCCTTTCATCACCTTCCAACACCTTCACGCCTTGCCTATTTGACACCTTATATGGGTTATGAACATCTAAACTATTGATAGTGGTGCAAGTCTCCCTAAGAGAGTTTGCTTCTAGGTTGTCCCAATTGATATCTCGCATTTGATTGGTCATTATCACCCCTTCATTGGCTAGGCAATTCACCAAATGGTTTTCTTTATGTTTGACATGAAGGGGTATGAGCACAAGGATGGAAGTAATGCAATTTGCGATTTCTTCCATACCTATAGGAAGTCTTTGGTTTTGGGTAAGCCTATCCATACGAGTTCCATTGTAGGTGGAGTACGTGCTTGTTCCTTAGAAGGAATAAGGGGCATGATGAGATGACCAGCCTCATCCTTCTTCCCTTACTCCCACACACCACTTTCCTATCAATTAAATGAGATTATAGCCTTTCATCACCTTCCAACACTTTCAACCCTTGCCTCCTTGAAACCTTATATGGGTTATGAACATCTAAACTATTGATAATTGTGCAGGCCTCTCTAAGGGATTTTACTTATAGGTTGTCCCAACTTATATCTCACATTTGATTGATCATTATCACCCCTTCATTCGCCAGGGAATCCACTAAATGGTTTGCTTTGTGTTTGACATGAAGGGGTATGAGCACAAGGATGCAAGCAATGCAATTGGTGATTGCTTCCATACCTATAGAGAGTCTCTAGTTATGGGTATTATGATGTCCATGGGAGGTGGTGACCACGTCTTCAAATGTTTAGCTTGGGGAGAGGATGCTTTAGGTTTCGCTAAGAGCTCCCGTAATTGAATGCCCCAAATTTGGAGACTTCTTTGCTACATTTTGAGCCTTTTCTTCTTTCTGATGTTTCTAACATTCAGAGTATGGTTTCATTTATATTTTGGGAGATCTCAAACCACAACCCTTCTATGCTCCTTTGTCCCCCCTGAATATACATTTGTCGCATTCCTTCTAGATCGACCACAAAATGAAACTTAAAGCTAGTTTCCATATCTTGTTTAAGATCGTGTTTAAGAAAGGAATAGAATGCTATTATTTTAAAGTTGTGATAATATCCTCTCTTCCTCTATCCGTTTGTTTGAAATTCACGACACACCTTTCCCATATGAGATCAACTCGATGCCATCGGTTGAAGAGGTGTTCTACTATTTTTTCTTCTAGTCTGCACATGAAGTAGAGAGATGGTCCCTCATAACCTCTTCTTTGGAGTTTATCCCAAGTTAAATATTTCCTTTTGGCAAGCAACCAAAGGAATGTGGAGACTTTTGGCCATGTTCTTGGATTCCAAATCCGCTTCCAAACCCTATATTTTTCATGAGAAGTTTGCCTTGCCTCTATTCTGTAAGCTTTTTTGATTGAGAAAGACCCTCGGCTCGTATGTCCCCATCTAAGTCTATCTTGATTGTCTTTAACTTTGTTCTTTCTTTTTTATAATTGAAATTCTAGAAGCTCCGCTCCCTGTTGAGTGATCACATGTGGCCAGGTATCTCTTACCTTTAAGGAACACCATCCTATGTCTTCCATAACTAGTTCTTCATCCCAATATTGACAAACCAAATGCCAATTTGAGGTGTGGAATGTATTTCTGACTTCTAAAATATTTACTTGATTACTTGGGTTTGTTCTTGATAGGAGTCATCCTAAAAGAAAGAAAAGCTTTTGTCTCTAATTTCCTAGAAGGATTGGCTTTGAACCATATATTTGTTTTTCCAAGCGGTGTTCCAGATCATAAATTCTAGGCAATGCCCCTCAATTCTTATGAGGTCTTGTTCTTCCACGTCTTTGGCATATCTTTTGCGCCATATTTTTTCCCAAAGTTCTTCCTTTCTATTCAGCCATCTCCATTAGAACTTCACTACCAAGACCTTATTAAGAATTTGAAGGTCTTGAACTCCTAGGCCCCTGAGAAAGGATCTTTACAAAGATTTAATGGATTTCAAGATTTTACAAGTTGTTGTCAAAACCAAGAAAAGATACAAAGGTGTGAACTTAAGAATCGATTTGTGAAAAGTAAGTATGCCAAGAAGGTTAAGGGATAGAAAGGTCCAAAAGCCGAGTATGTGATCTAGGTTGGAGATGAGATATTTCCATGAGATGTCTCTCAACATGTTCTCAATCAGAGGGACTCCTAGGTATTTCAAAGGAAGAGCTCCTTTTTGAAAACTTAGGATACACGATATGTTTTGTTGGGTAATCAAATAGGTGTTAACGAAGAAGAATAAAGACATTTCTTGATTAATCATAGTTTTAGAGGCTAGCAGGAAGGAGTCAAGGTTTGCTTTGATAGATGATGCCTCCTTAGTCAAAGGATGGACCATAAGCATAGTATCATCTACAAATTTGATGTGGGAAAGGGGGTTCACTTCCTAATGTTTGAGGTCCTTTAAGCTTCTTGAAACAATGTTTTCTTGGAGATTTCTTCCCAACCCTTCTATGATTAGAATAATTAGGAAGAGAGAGAGGGGATCACCTTGTTTGTTGTCACAACAAGGATTGAATAGGATGGAAGTGGAGCCATTAACAAGAACCGAGAAGAAATAAGAAAGGAGAGGAGATAAGCTCTTCTATATTATCGACCCAAGTTTGACTAAAACCAAAAGCTGTTAACATTTGAGATAGGGAACTCCAATTGAATCAATCAAAAACTTTGGAGTTGTCCAATTTAATAAGAATACTTAGTTTTTTTATTTGACTTCAAGGAGAGTTTGGATTCATGACCAATAATGATTCCTTCAAGAGTTTTGCCCCTCAATATCCTTGCCTTCTCATGTGAAATTATACTAGATAGAATCAACATTAGCTTGTTGGCAATAACCTTGGATATGATCTTGTATATTAAATTGCATGGTGAATGGCTCTCAACTTGTTAAAGGAATAACTTTGGAGTTAAATTCTTGAATAATATCTTGTGAGGGTTAATAAAGTTTTGGGTAGATATAAGGGTTGGGGGTTATACATCATAGGGGATATAAGGGTTGGGGGTTATGCATCATAGGAGCTATAAGGGTTAGACATTTTGGAGATTATCTGGGTTAGTTATTTAAAAGTTGGTAAGTATTTTGGGTTATGTCATTTACTATGTACATGTTAAAGTTTTAGGGTTATGGGAGTCATATGGTTAGGGGTCATTGGGGATAATGGTTATGGGATTAATGATCATAGGTGTTATACAAATTAAGGGTTATAAGTTAGAAGATTATTAGTATTAGGGGTTGTATGTTTTAGAGTTTAGGTGTTTGAATTACAAAGGTTAATGGCTAGAATAATAATGTTTATAAGGTAGGTGTTTGAGATTATAAAGGTTAGGGATAAACATTATTGGTTTTATAGGTTGTAGTGGTTTTAAGGATAAAAAGTTATTGGTTGTATGGATTATAATGGTTATGGTTGGGTTATAAGTATTAATGTTTAAGGGTTTGGTTCTTAAGAGTTAGGATTTATTTCAGACAATGATTATAGATTTAAGGTTTATAAAAATTAGGTGTTATAACAATTATAAGAATTATGTAGGTTATGCTATATGGGTTACATTGGTCAAAGATTATCATTATTTAAGAATTATGTAGGTTTTGTTATAGGGATTATATTGGTCAAGGAATATCATTATTTTTGGTAGTAAGCCTTAGGGGCTACAAGGGATTGTTGTTAGGGGTTGGTAAGGGTGATAGGAATTAGGGTTGATACATTATTAGGGATTATGAGATACGAGATAGGAATTATGAGATATGAGATAGGGTTTATTTGTTATTAGGCTTTCATATAGAATAAAAAATTCAATCTTAAATGCTATATAGTTCAATTAAGGATTACAAGAATTATAGGAAAATTATTTTTCATTATATTGTTCAATTAGGTCTTTGTTGAACACTCCCCTAACTGTAAAATTTTTCTAGGGAATATTCTTGAATCCATCCCCTACTCATTGATTTTTGTTATATTGTTCAATTAGGTCTTTGTTGACTACACCCCCAACGGTAAACTTTTTCGAGGCAAGATTCCTAAAGATGTAGTTTAAATGTTCTACCTTTTTACTGTTTTTTGGTTACTTTTTTCTGACGGGTTTTGTCCAAAATCCAGTAAGAAATTTAGAAAGATGAATGAAATTGTATATTTCAGTGGTTGAGATCACATGTTTTTGGTGCTCTAGAGGTTTTTGAGGGTGATGAATCTATTTATGCACTCAAAAAATTGATTTAAAAAATGTAAAATTATGATTTCACCAATGATTGATTTGTCGGATTCCAACGAAAAAAGAAAAAAAACATAGAACATTTAGAATACACCATTCCTCAATCCCATCCCCTACTCATTGATGAGAGTCATTTCTTAACCCATGGACAACATCAAATTTAAATTCACTTTATTTATAGCCCTTTCATCAATTGGATCTCAAGTATATATAAAAAATTGAAATAAGATATCTGCCAATGCGAAAGTGCATTGTTTCGCAGCTTCAAAGTTGTGAAGCTCTTTCTTGATTACAAATATTATAATAATTGGATCGATAATGCTAATTTTAAAAGTGGTTTGAGATTTCTCAAAGTAAAATGACTATGGTTTTTATTTCGAGATTTAATGTTGGTCATTGAAAAAATGTAACGTATCGCTTAATTTTTGTTATTTATAAAATGATGGTTTTTTCATATATATTGGAGTATGGACGACATAACACTATTTTTGGTTTAGTTAATTTTAATTCATTTTGTTTGAGTGGTTAGGGAATATGTTTTAACAGATTTAAGTATCTATGTTATTTCTTATTTATTATAAGTGGAAGTATGTTGGATATCTAATGATAAGCATTAATATTATGTTATTATTAAGTATTGATTATAATGTTGGTTGTAAATTAATTATGTAAGAGGTGCAAATATATGCATTATTATACAAATTAAGTGATATTGTATGATTTGAGATCTTACTCTAAATTTAATAAAATGGTACTCTTCACAATGGCGTTTTCATTTTAAGAAAGAATATGAAAATATAGATTATTAGAATATTTTAATAGTAATAATTTTAATCTTGTTTTGTAAATATTTTTAACTTTTAAATTCTATTATAATGACATATATATTTATCTTGATATTTCTATACATATTAATACTTATCTTGAAGTTCTTAACTATGGGGAGATCATTTATTAAGGAGATCAAGAAATTTAGTTATAAAATATAGGTTTTCATTTCAAAACAATTAAAAAATTCAACGATGCATTTTATTGTCACGACACACATTGGTGTGTTAATGGAATCCACCAATTTATGGAGTATTGATGCATTTTTTCTACATGAGTGCATTGAATTAGGTTAAACCATTTAATTATAAAGTACGTGTTTTTATTTCAAAACAATTAAAAAGCTGAACGATACATTTTATTTGTCAAAGTACACATTGGTAGGCCAATGGAACCCACCAATATATAGTGCATTCATGCACTAATGGAAAACACTAATTTATTGTGCAGTGATGTATCACATCTATACAAAACACTAATTTAGGTTAACAATTTAGTTATAAAATATAATTTTTTATTTCAATACAATCACAAAACTCAATAATGTGATGTGATGCTTTTTTACCCATGATATAAACCAGCTTGCGATGCTTTGTTACATACCATTGTGGCTAGACATTTGCAAAATCTATTTCAGAAATTATTGGTAGGAAAGATAGACTAATGTAGTCTTGTTCGTGTACACATAGAGCCATTATCATGATTGTAAGTGGAACATGTGCCTGATCCTTTGAAGTACCAAGGGGGAATGACGATATGACCACCCTCATCATTCTTCCCTTACTCCCACATGCCACTGTCTTATCAATTAAATGTCATTGTAGCCTTCCATCATCTTCCAACACCATTGTAGCCTTGCCTCCCTTACATCCTATATGGGTTAGGAACATCTAAACTATTGCTAGTGGTGCAAGCCTCCCTAAGGGAGTTTGATTCTAGATTGTCTCAATCGATAACTCACATTTGATTGGTCATTATCACCCCTTCATTGGCTAGGAAATCCACCAAACAATTTTCTTTACGTTTGACCTGAAGGGGTAATATGAGCATATGGATGAAAGAAATGATCCAACACCATTGTAGCCTTGCCTCCCTTACATCCTATATGGGTTAGGAACATATAAACTATTGCTAATGGTGCAAGCCTCCCTAAGGGAGTTTAATTCAAGATTATCTCAATCAATAACTCACATTTGATTGGTCATTCTCATCCCTTCAGAAAGGATCTTTACAAAGTTTAATGGATTTCAAGATTTTATAAGTCTCTACTAGAACTAAGAAAATATGCAATGTCATAGATTGAAGAACCAATTTGAGAAGAGTAAGCATGCTAAGAAGGTTAAGGGATTTGAAGGTCCAAGTGTTGAGTTTTTGATCTAGGCCAGAGATGAGGTATTTCCATGAGATGTTTCTTAGCTCGTTCTCAATGAGAGGAACTCCTAGGTATTTCAAAGGAAGAGATCCTTTTTGAAAACACATGATACACACTATTGTGTTGGGTAATCAACTAAGTGTTAAAGAAGATGAAGAGAGATGTGTCTTGATTAATCATGGTTTCAAAGGCTAGCAGGAAGGAGTCAAGGTTTGCTTTGATATATGTTGCCTCCTTAGTTGAAGGATGGACCATAAGAATAATATCGTCTACAAATTGGAGGTGGGAAATGGGGCTAACATCACTATGAAGTTTGAAGTCCTTTAAGCTTCCTGAAGCAATGTCGTGTTGGAGATTTCTTCCAAACCCTTCCATCATAAGTATAAATAAGAAGGGAGAGAGGGTATCCCCTTGTTTGATGCCACACGAAGGATTGAACGAGATGGAAGTGGAGCCATCAACAAGGACCGTGGAGGAAGAATAAACATATGCTCTTTTACTCTTTTTCAAGTTTAACTAAAACCAAACGCTATTAACATTTGAGTTAGGAAAGCCCAATTTAATCGATCACAATATTTGGAGATGTCCAATTTAATAAGCATACTTAGTTTTTTATTTGACTTGAAGGAGTGGATGGATTCATGAGAAATTACGATTACATCAAGAATGTTTCCCCTCAATATATCCACCTTCATGTGAAATTATACTTGATAAAATAAGATTTAGCATGTTTGATATGATCTTCTATATTACATTGTATAGTGAAATGGGTCTCAACTAGTCCAGGAAATTGACCCTATTCTCCTTGGGTATGAGAGTGATAAATGTGGATTTAAATGCTTGAAGAACTATTGTGAGGGTTAATAAAGTTTTTGGTTGGATATAAAGGTTGGGGGTTACACAATGTAGGGGCTATAAGGGTTAGACATTTTGGGGATTATATGGGTTAGTTATTAAAAAGTTTGGATGTGTTCTATTAAAGTTATGTCATTTACAATGTATAGGTTAAAGGTTTAGGGTTATGGGAGTCATATGTTTAGGGGTTGTTGGGGATAATGGATATGGGGTTAATGATCAAAGGTGTTACAAAAATGAAGGGTTATAAGTTAGAAGGATTATTAGTGTTAGGGTTTGTATGTTTTAGAGGTAAGCTCTTAGAATTGCAAAGAGGGATTAGGATAATAATGTTTATAAGGTAGTTGTTTGAGATTATAAAAGGTTAGGGGATAAGCATTATGGGTTTTATAGGTTGTAATGGTTTTAAGGATTAGAAGTTATTAAAGTTGTAGGGATTATAATGGTTAAATATTCTGGGTTATAAGCACTAATGTTTAAGGGTTTGGTTTTTAAGTTCCAGAATTTATTCGAGATAATGGTTATAACTTTAATTTTTCTAAGAGTTCGATGTTATAGGAATTATAAGAATTATGTAGGTTATGGTATAGGGATTATATGGATGAAGGATTATCATTAT
>JZKD02S2346311.1:0-10209 GCA_000966675.3 Picea glauca
GATGAAAAAATGAGTAAGGAATTTTCTAGGAGGATGCAACAAGAATTTGAAATGTCCTTGCTTGGTGAACTGAATTTCTTTCTAGGATTATAAATAGTACAGTCCAAAAGGGGAATATTTATCCATTAGTCCAAGTATGCTAAATATATGCTTAAGAAATTCCATTTAGAGGATTGCAAACATGTTTGTACACCTATGCCAGTAGTATGCAAACTAAGCAAGGAATATGACTCCAAGGCTGTAGATCCAAAACACTACAGATCAATGATTGGGAGTTTACTCTATGTAACAACTTCCAGACCTAATGTCAAGCAAGTTGTTGGAATGGTGGCTAGATTCCAAGCTGCACCAAAAGAGAGCCATGTTCAAGCTTGGAAAATAATCTTTAGGTATTTAAAAGGAACCATAGATCTTGGTTTGTGGTACCCTAGCAAGAATTCATTCTCTTTAATGGCCTATTCAGATGCAGATTAGGCAGGTTGTGTAAATGACAAAAAAAGTACAATTGGAGGAGCATTCTTCTTGGGCGAATCATTAGTAGCTTGGACAAGTAAGAACCAATCCTCAATTTATCTATCTACCACTGAAGCTGAGTATATTACAACAACAAAATGTTTCACACAAAGTGGAATGGATGAAACAAACCTTACAAGACATCAAAGTACTATTTGAAGAACCCACTACTATCTACTGTGATAATACAAGTGCTATAAGTCTCTCCAAGAACCCTGTCTAGCAATCCAAAGAAAAACACATTCCAATAAAATACCACTATCTAAGAGATCATGCTGAAAATAAGAACATTAAATTGGAATATGTCCCAACACAAGAACATGTTGTAGATATTTTCACTAAAACCTTAAGCATAGATGTATTTGAATATCTCAGGAAAATATTAGGAGTAGTCTCTCTTCCAATCTAATCTCTCAAGAAAATAATGCATCAATTGGAATAAATTTAGGGGGAGACAATGATCAAATTCAGGGGGAGTCATTCAACCCTTTTCCCTTGATGTCAAAGGGGGAGAAATGAAAATAGTATTGCCATCAATGCCAAAGGGGGAGATTGTTAGCAATATGGAAATACAGGTTGGCATTAATGGCATTGACATTGAAAATAGATCTGTGATGATGATAATAACATTGATGGCAATGGCATTGACAGATAAACAATGTGCATTGGGCATGAAAAATGCCATAAGAAGTGATGTATGTTGACCTAATGACTCTGATGGTTATGAGGCACTCTGTTATTACAAGTATTGTGATGTGCCTGGAAGACAAGGGTTGTCTTTGCCCAGGATGTGACTTAAAAATTGTCTGTCAAAGCAACGAAACCCTGATGTTGATGCAAACTTCTACAAGTTGCAAGATGATGTATTTCTACATGATCAAAGTCACCATGAATAAAAATAGAGACCAAGTCGATCAAAGTTTGTTAACTTGTTAACGAGTTTAAACATCGATAGAAAATATGAGGAATATTCACGTGAAATGAATGAAAAATCCCAAGAACTAGTTCTCCTTCTCAGGTATCAGGTTGAGGAACTTGACAAAGAAATTAAAGAAAGGAATCATAAATTTTGAAGTAAGGGAGACGTGTCTGGAAAGAATGATTTCCCAAATAATTGGCCAGATGGAACAAGTGTTATGAATGATGAAGTAGGACATGTTGTTTTTCATCTTAGAAAAGAGATTGAAAAACTTCTAGTGAAATTGCAGGATACATCATAAGAGAATGAAAGACTACTTGAGCTCTATGAAAAATCAATGCGAGAAAGAGATGATGTAAGAAGAATGTGGTGGAATTATGGAGGTCAAACGGATTGTGGAGAGCATGTACCAGACATGGAATATGGAACAGGGGTAAGTGTAGGAGGTCTTGAAAACTTAATTCAAGGGCACAATGAAGAAATTGAAGAGAGTGTTGAAACTGCATTATTGCAGGAACATGATAGTATCAATGGGGTTAGAAAAAAAGAACTGGAAGTGATACATATGAGAATGGAGGCCGAGGAGTGTCAAATGAAATTAAAGAATATAATTGAAGAGAATGAAAGATTAATTGACATGTATGAGAAGGAAATGCAAGAAAAGGATGACATTAGGAAACTATGGCAAGACACTGTACAAAATAGGGCTTCCACTGAATTGAATGTAGATGATGCAAGATTTCCCTATCCAGGGAGATTCATATGAATACAAGTTCGATCATTCGCGGTCTGCATCATCGCTGACTAATAAGGGCATTGGGCACCTTATTCACAAAGGAACCAGAGGGAGATCATCTGTCAACAATATCATTGCAACTGTCTTTGGAGCCATAGGCTTCCTAGGTCGATATGTTGTGCAACAACTTGATAAGATGAGTTCTCAAGTTTTGGTTCCCTTTAGAGGCTCTAAGGATTCACCCAAGCATTTGTAACTTATGGGTGATCTAGGACAAATTGTTCCAATGAAATATAATCCACGGGATGAGAGCTCAATTATGGCAGTGATGGAAAAGTCTAATGTTGTCATCAATATTATTGGTAGAGAGTATGAGTTTGATGGGTAGTGGTTGATCATTGGAGGAGTTATATTTGAAGCGAATTAAGAGTTGCAGGTGAAGTCTCAGCAACCGTCCGATCAAATGATCGACGGTGGCGATTAATTTTACAATTGGGATTTATCCCACATTGGTAACGGGGAAGAGTTTATATGGGTTTATTAAGACCTCCTTCACTATGCTTATTCTAAATGTAGTGAAAAGGTATAACGGGGGCTCTAGGTGCTTGGAATTCACTAAGAGGATCACCATCCTGGAACCCGAGACAACCTGTCAGGCCCCCTACCTTTTGGAAGAAGTGATAACAATCATTGATTTATTGAGGAGATGATCTCGTCCGTTGGATTAATATTTTTTAATACAGTGTTGGCGCCACGTTCATATGAGTGATCATGGGCTGAGGTGCGTTCGTTATTTCGGTTGGTGGTGAGAATACCATTTTTATCGGAGTCTTTGGCATAATGCCAAATTTGGAGTATCACCAATTTTGCTACCAAGTGAATAAACATTTGGATGTTGAGACCATTATTCTTGTCAGAGTTTTTGGCATACTGCCAATTGTGGAGGTTCTCCAAAACTAGTTAAAGACCTGCACAACACAAACACAAAGAGATTGACTCAGATAACATCCCATTATTCGATGAAATCCATGGTGTGATAACTACAATTCATAAATGATATTAAAATAATAATTTAGATGCTTAAATCCCGAAAGTATCGATTTAAGGATGTATTGTGATGTTTGTTAAATATTTGTATTACACATTAACACAATCATTAGATTTGAGATATAGATCAAAGAGATGTGTGGTTATGAAAAGTCATGTTAATGACTGTGTTACTTAAAACATGGGTTATGTAATCTTAAATGAAGAGATGTGATGTTCATGAAAAGTTGTGAAATTGAATGAACATACATGTTGTTTTGATGAAGAGTTATGTTGAAGACATTTATAAGTGTGTTGAGATGTGAAGGAATCATTGTGACTGCAACAGAGACATTGAAGAACAAATGTAGAAAGACACATAGCATCATTCATGATCTCCAATGAATGATACACAAGATTTCCAGATTGATGAACAGAGGGTGGATGGGAGGTGCTAGGGCAGGTTGGATCCTGTAGGGGAGTAGGTGCTTCCTTGTCAGTTGTAGCTGACTAAATAGGGGGTTATATCCTCCTACTAGTTGAAGCTGGTGAATAGGGATGTGTGTGCATTCTAATCAATGGGTGGTGATCTAAAGAGGAAGAAAACATCTTCCTTCTGTTGTAACTTATAAAACATAATTTTGCAGTTAATAGAAAAGTGTTTGTGGTTTTCCCAATTGGGTTCCATGATAAAACATTGTGTTCAAATTTTCTTTTCATTTCTGCAATACATAATTAACAAAAGTAAAAATTTGATAAAATTATTGTGTCACTGATTCACCCCCCCTCTCAGTGACAATATGTGATCCTTCACTATTTATTGTTTCGAAGAAGAATGTGAAATTGAGGATATCTGTGGATTGCAGAGAGTTAAACAAAGCTACAATAAATGACCATTTTCCCCTACCCTTCATTGACCAAGTCTTGGATATCTTAGTTGGGAAGGAATAATTTTCCTTCCTGGATGGATTTAAATGATACAACCAAATTCAGATCAGTCCTAAAGACCAGGACAAAACCACATTTACTTGTCCCTTAGGTACATTTTTATACAAAGTCTTACCATTAGGCCTATGTAATGCCCCAACCACTTTCCAAAGAAAAATACTCAACATATTTTTAGAACTCATCCATGATAAAGTTGAGATCTACATGGATGAATTTAACCCTTATGGAAAATATTTTGATGAGGCCTTAGACAATCCATATAAGGTTCTCCAAAGATGTAGAGAAATTAACTTGTCCCTTAGCAATGAAAAATTCAATATGATGATGAATGAAGGGATTGTGTTAGGACACCATCTATCTTCTAGGGGGATTGAAGTAGAAAAAAAAATCAAAATCATCACCCTACTTCCTACACCTATGACACCAAAAGACATCAGATGTTTTCTTGGACATGCAGGATATTACTGGAGGTTCATCAAGGATTTCGGTAAGATAACTTCTCCCATGTTTACATTGCTATCCAAGGATGTAGATTATTGTTGGACTCTAAACTATCAACAAGCATTTGAAACCATAAAATAAAAACTCTCAACTGCTCCTGTATTACAAGGTCCCAATTGGGCTCTTCCATTTCATATTTACATCGATGCATCATATAAATATATAGGAGAAATATTAGGACAAAATGAAGATAACAAGCTGTATGCCATATATTTCATAAGTAAGAATTTGGCTGGTATAGAATTAAACTACACTGTTACAGAAAAGGAACTGTTAGCAGTAGTCCACGCTCTAAATAAATTTAGACATTATGTTACAGGGTATAAAGTTTTTGTACATACAGATCATACTGCCATTAGATGCTTGATGAAAACACCCAACATAAATGGTAGAATGATTAGATGGCTTTTATTATTACAACAATTTGATCTAACTATTCTTGATAAGCATGTCAAGAAAAATGTAGTTTCATATCTTTTGTCCAGGTTGACTATTCCTACTGAGGGAGACATGATTGATGATTAATTTCTAGACAAGCACCTCTTTTCCATATAAACACAAATCCCTTGGTTTGCTGACATAGCAAATTATCTGAAAACATGGAAGTTTCCTTAACATTTCTCCTACAAAGAAATATGCAAGATTTTCTGGAAAATCTCAGCCTATACTTGAGTAGATGGTTATCTATTCAAAATTTTCCTAGACAGTCATACTTCAGGCATGTCCCACTTGTAGTCACCTCTGTGGATACCTAGGAATGGTCATTAAGGCTATCACCTCCCAATCAACGACCAAGAAAATAGTCATAGGTCCAACTGAACATAAGAGAAGGGTAACTAAACTAGAAGTTTCGAAGGCGTTACCTCACATAGAGGCATGGAACCAACAAAACCCTGATATATGTAGCAATCAAAGTGATATCATAAACACTAAAGCAAGAAGAGATGGGTAATCTCCCTACTTTCTCTGATGTGATCTCGTGCTTAACTCCTATGTTAGAGGAGGATCCTAACACACTAGTTGCAAGAAATATTTATCACTCTTTAATGACTCCTAAGTTTTGTTTTCGTGGCCTTGGAGAGTTTACTCTCCAATCCTATTCCAAGGCCCTAAGCCTATCTAATGATGGTTCACTAAAAAAGAAAAAATGTCTAATTGATTTTAGATTACACAATTTCTTTTTATGGCTGTTATTTAAGTCAAAGGGAAATGCATGAAACTTTTTGTGATGTTTGATTCTTGACCCAACTAAGCAATGCAAAGAAGCCAATGCAATTCCTTCAATTTAATGAATTCTAGCTACAGGAGGGAAGATAGAACTTTTTCTTTGTAAATCTCAAAATTCAACCTCATACACCAAGCAACCATACAAACAGTTCATATCCAAAATTCTTCCAAGAATTAAAACCACACTATTCAACGATGCAAACTCTTGTTCTAATGCTTCAAAATATCACAATCATGCAATTTTTTTTTTGTTTTTGTAATTTTTCCAAGTGTAATGAAAACATATTCCTAATCTACACAAGAACACAAAATGCAAATGGAAAACTAGCAAGTAGAGGGTTGTAGGAAATTGGTAGTGATGCTAATGAATCCCACTCCATTATCTCTACAAACATCACACCCAAAACTCACCTAAAAAGATATATCTAGCAATAGATAATAATAAAAAAAGGATACTCCAAATGCACTCAAATCAAACACTAACATATTGATTCAAATATGTTGGGTTCAATGCCCAACCTAACATGATCACTAGACAACGAACATACTTATCCAAGAAATATCAAAACAAACCACAATATCACACTCCCCAGGGAGAATCAATTAAAAAAACAGACATGTCCGATCTCTTACAGCTAGTACAAGATATGAATAATCGTATGATAGCGTATGAGTGAAAGGGAAATGTCTCCCCTCTTACCCCTAGAGCGTCATCCTCTTCTGCACCCCCCCTTTAGGAATCCAATTGAAAATAATTTTCAGCCTAAAGCTATCCTGCCCCGAAATTGGTGTAACTTTGCGAGGAACACCACGAGGAATCCACATGTGAGGTAAGGAATATTTCCAGAGATAAGGTCTTTGGTAAAAGACCAGAAAATGCCATTATTGCCCTAGATTTTGCAGAGCCAGAAGATGTCATGATCATCAATACTAGGAACAAATCCTACGCTCCCAAAGGAAAATGTGATCCTCCCCGCAATTATTCTATCCAAAGCTCATCTTCACTGGCTACTACGGTTCATGCTCCTAAGGTTCCTGAAAGTCAAGAAACAACTCCCCCTCTCCCCTCTTCCAAATACAATATTCTGAATTAGTTGGCCAACATCAAAGCATATGCCACCCTTTTAGACATGGTTTCCATCCCTGAACAACAGAGGCATATGAAACAATTCATGGAAGGAAAGGCTTCCGTTGTACCCAACCTATCTGAGGAGGTAAATGAAGAGGACTTGTCTATAAATAAGGTAGGTGTACATAACTTTAGATACGCTATAAAAAATCCCCCTTTTTATATTTCTGTAAAAACTATGGATAAGATTGCCCATTGTTGCCTCATTGATCGAGGTTTGGGCCCAAGAGTGATGTCGAAGATTATTATGGAAGATCTAGGTTTGTCTTGTACAAATGAAAATGCCAGAAGCATGATTTCCTATAATAGTCTACAATAAACGACCATAGGTGAGATTAAAGATGTGACCTTAGTTTTCTGCACACACCTTGAAATAAGGACAACCCTTAGTATTCAGGTAATTGATATGCCAGTAAGCAATTACTCAATCATCTTGGGAAGAGATTGAGAAGATTTAATAGGTGGATACCTCTCACTCAACATAACACATTTATCCATTCCTTGGAATGGTAAAAAAATTATAGTCCTTAGAGAGGGCAGGATTTCACCTTACATAGAGAGTGTCCCACAACCTAATGTAAACTATATCGAAGAAGACCTAGGAGTGTATTCCATCTTTTCTTAGGAGGAAAATATTCCCTTGGAACAAATTGATTTAGATGATGGTATGTGGCACATGCACTTCGATGGTTCATGCTCTAATGAAGGTAACATATATGACATTATCTTGATTTCTCCTGTAGGAAAAATCCATGAACAATGTCACTGCATTCGAAGCTTTATTATTAGGCATTGAAAACACATATAATCTTGGTTGTGGTAACCTCTCAGTTTTTGGGGATTTCGAGCTTGTTGTGAACCTTGTATGTAACATATACTCCCCTAGCAACAAGTTGATGAAACGATATACCCAAACTATTTGGGAACTTATCTCGAACCTATTATATTTCAACATAACGCATGTTAACAGGGAATTGCATTCAATGGCTGATCGATTAGCTGTTTTTGAATCCTCTCCTACTCGACAACTTCTTCCCCATAGACCTGAATGTACTTTTCAATCTCTATATCGTCCCCACATCCATGAAAATATAGATGAATATTTTCAGGTCCTATCATCTTGCCTACTGGGTCTATCTTTGACCAAAGTTAAGCTCTAAGTTTTAACTGTCAAGTGTAGTATATGTTGCTGTTTTATAACAGCCAACAGTCCAAAAGTTTCTTGCTGATTTGTTACGGTTATAATTTCAATTTTGGGTGCTGTAGCATGTAGTTTTAGTGACCAGATGTTAGCACATGCATACCAAAATAAATATAACACACCTATAGATATTTACAGCTAAAAATAAAGAGATCTAAGAGACTAATCAATGCATTTGTGTACACATGTATTTTTGGTCAACATGACCCTGCATTAAACTCCCCCGGGGAAAACCAATTTGATATGTATATGTATATATGAGGAAAGCAGATGATGGAATAAAACAAGTACAATATATGAAAGAAACAGATACAATAGCATCCCAAACTGAGATGATATACAAGCCCAAAGTCACCAAGTGCGCCCCTCATACAAGTTGGCAAAACCACTGAATCTACTCCAACTACAAACTGTGAGATCATATATGGAAACCCCTCCACAGGAATGACGCTCTGTTGACTTGCCTCCCTCTGCAACTAATCTCACTGCAATATGATGGCTAGAAGTCCTCCTACAACTGATGCACCCTAATCTGGCAATGCGCCCTCCACAAAAGTAGAACCTCTCTAGTAAATAAACAAGGCAAGTAGCTAGTAGCCTCCCTCCATGAAAGATAGCACCCAAGCTAAATAATCCTCACAAAACTGACCTCATGCTCATCCTCCAAGAGCTCCTCTCACAATGAACAAAATAAGAATGATGAATGCACCCTCCTTCACCCTTTTCGCCCCTCTTTGACATGCATTAGGAAACCTAAGATATGGATGGTGGAGATCATCTAATATCCCATCTAATCAATGTTTGAGATCTCCCCATAAATATCTAACTGAATAAACCACTTTGGGTTAAGTTTCCCAAGTCAACTTTATGTCTCTAATTCACCCCCTTTGTGAATTAATAGTCACTTTTAGGCCAAAATGACTAAATTTTACTTTAGACAAAGTCAAAGTGAAATTAGACAAAAGTACAAGGTACAAAGTGTATAATCCATCCCACATGTGCTAAGGAGGTCACAAGCACATGGGGAACACCTCCCAAGGTACAAAACTCAATACTCCCTCTTACCGAGGAAGGTGTTCCTCACCAAGCCCATCTTGTCTCAAATAGACATGCTTTCCCCGTGGCAGGGCCTTGGTGAGAATATCTGCAACTTGGTCATCTGTAGATACATATTTCAACTGAACTACTATTGGCACAGGGGTAGACCTAGGGTTTAATGCTACGACAACGCACCAACAAAACCCTAACTACCGGCCCTTTCAGAAACACCTGTGAAGCAGAGGAAGTCTCACCCGAGGTAGAGGCAGGGGTGGTTGCAGGACTCATGTGTCTGCAACCTTATTTGGGACACATATATGTGATTACAATACTTAATAAAGCACTTAGGACCATCAGTTCGTTCTTAGTTAAAAAATATCTACTCCGCAGAGAAAACAAAGCATCACAACATTCACCCTGATCTAATGTATTTAAGCACTTAACATAAAGAAATGGATCAGATCTTGCATATTCAAGCACTAAGCACATTTACCTATATCAGATCTAACATCTAGATTCATCATAAGCACAAAGCATAAACAAATCTATCTATCTATACCATAGCACTTAGCAAATAACACATAAACACATCAGAACATCACACAGAGTAGAATAACACGATATTTACATGGTTCACCCCCACCTTGGGGCTACGTCCACCAATGCTTCTTCTTTATTAGCTTCAATCAGTCATATACATGAACATAGCCACAAAACCCTTACTCCGCATAGGACATGAGATCTGCGTAGCTCGCTAGATCCTCCTTCCTTGCATTACAACACAAAGCCTTCATAGTCTCTTACAATGACTTGCACTTAGCTCTGCAAGTCTTATACAGTATGCACGAAGCCTTACAATTATTGATCACATAGATCCAACTCCTAGCACTTAGCCAACTTGAACAACTCTTGTGCACTACTTCTTACATTGCCTAGCCTTCTATTTATACATACAAAATGTTAAGAACCAA
>JZKD02S2346311.1:10259-31392 GCA_000966675.3 Picea glauca
GAGACTAGGAGGTATAATTACAACTAATGGCCTAAAGCCGACATAAATAAAATAACATTACTAATATAATATGCCCCAATTAAGGGGTAATGAGCCAATATTAAGGCTTAACACAAAATACGCCTAAACATGGGTAAACCCATGGACCGACATCCCATTCCCATTACATTTTCCCAAATCCCAAAAAAGGACCCAAAAAGGGGTCGTGATCCCGCGATCTATGCTTCGTCTTGTGCTCCTCCTTCGACAGGCTATCGAAGTCCCAAAATAGGTAAAAATTGACCAAGGATCTCCCAAAACTTGGTCAAGGGCCAACAGGCCCCCAACACTCACCTGTGACTCATCTCAAGTCACTTTGGCATGACTAGTTCTGCTTTGAACACCTCGAGCTTGGTTCGAGCTGCTTCGACTTGCTGCTGTGCCACAATCTCCCGTTCTGCGAACTCCTGGATGACTGCATTGTTGATCAGTCCCTCTAGACACTATTCAACTATAGTGACAACCTTCTCTAGTTCTGCTCCTTGGCCTTCTACTTCTGTAAACAATTGATAGGCCTTATCTTGCACAAGTTGGAGTTTCTGAGTTACCTCCATAACTCTACTCTGGATAGTATGGATTTTCTGCTGTGCAGTGAGTTTCTCTTGGGATCATTTCATTCTTTTCACAACTAACAGGGACTTTAGATGTGCCTGTATCTTTTCGGTTTGATACTTCGCCTCTTGGAGTTGCGACTCCAGTGCATTCAATTCCGGGTTCTCCATGAGTTGTTCATAGGTCTGGGCACTGCGATCAGTGAGGTGCTTACATTCTAAGGTAAGATCCTTGAGCCTTTCAACTGCACTCCTAGTGGTTGCTTCCCTTTGGTCTCTTACATCTTGTGGGGTCTCGGGTACTGCGTGTAGTTCCAAGTCTATGATGCATTGCTGTAGCTGCTGGATCACTTCTTCAAGTTGTGATACTTGTTGTGGAACTCGATATTCGGCCTTTACTTCTACGACTGTCGCAGAGCGAAGTGCTCCGTTGACCATTTCCTTTACTTCGAGTTGCTCCACGATCAATTGTTCCTTTTCTTGTTGTAGCTGTTCTTTTTCTTCGTCAAATTTTGCTTAGAGAGCAAGATTTTCCCGTTCTGCAGCATTGCGTTGCTCTACTAGTACCCCTTGTACTTGTGTCAAAGCCTGTGTGGCTTGTGTTGTTTCTTCCTGTTCTCGTCGAAGGCGAGCTTCGACTGTATCGGCTAAGTGGTGAAGTTGAGCTAGCTCATCTCCCAATTCTAGCTCTCCTGGCGTAGTGGAGAATGCACAACTGGACTGTAGGGCTTGATGCACCCCTTGGAGTTCAGTCTCAATTCGATCATACAACTCCTCTTGCTTTGCTTCTTGTTTCTCTGCTATTTCTAGTGAAGCATATTGCAGGGATGCTATGAGGAAGTTGAAGTCATCGAAGGTGAGGACGGTCTGCATCTTGGTCATGGTGGCCTTCGCTTTCTTTCGGGAGGAAGGTTTTATAGGAAAACCTTTTCTCTTCTTCAGGGGATCAACCTCATCTCCTTGCTTCTGTTTGAATTCTTTGTCACCTAAATCTTCGCCATCACCTCCTTGCTCTGGTGAGATGGAGGCATTCTTCATGGATGCACTGTCTAATTCTTGGACATCTTCAGTTTTCTTTGCCCCACTAGGTATGGGTGTATCCTGCGTAGTTTCTGGGCTATTGATGTCGTATATCTCCATAGGGTTTGCTGGAACAAGGAGGTCCGCCAACCAGTCCTTGATGATATCCTCCAATTCCTCCTCCATTAGCTTGCAGTAGGACTGAAGCTGTTGCTTGTGTTCGTCAGCGTGCGCTGTGATGTAAGTAAAATGCCGATCTGCGTTGAACTTCATCAGAGGCCTAAACCGGTGTAGAGTGTTCAGAGTCATGTGAGGCTCAGACTGTATGGCTACCCTCAGCTGATTGTAGTAGGTATGAGAAACAACATTTGACTGCCATTGTTTATTCATGTTGCTTGAGTACCACAATGTACTGAACTTCATGACTAATGGTTCAAAAGGATCGATGTCCAGGAAGGTCATACCTTCCGACATCTCCTAGGAAATAAAAGATATCAGTATCTGTTGGCCCTTGACCAAGTTTTGAGGAACACAACTTGGTCATATTTGACCATTTTTGGACTTCGACAACTTGTCAAAGATGGAGTGTAATGCGAAGTGGAGATCGTGGAAGCTAGACCCCTTTCTTGGGTCCTATTTGAGTTTTTGGGGATAATGTAATGGGTATGTAATGTCGGCCCATGGGTTTACCCATGTTTAGGCCTATTTTGTAAAGTATAAATAAGTAGCTAGGCAATGTAAGAGGGGAGAATATAATCTAAGTGCTAGTAAAGGATTTGTGTATATTGCGACCGACTTGCAGAGCTGAGTGCAAGTGCTATAAGTGATGAGTGGACAGATTGTAAGAAGGCTCTGTGCTAGATCTACTCGGGGAAGGAGGATATGGCGAGGTGCAAGAAGATCTCTTATCCTATGCGGAGTACAAGTGTGAGCTCTGTGCTGTAACTCGATTGACCAAAGCTAATAAAGAAGAATAAGACTTTGTGGATGTAGCCCCAGGGTGGGGGTGAACCATGGTAACTTTGTGTGTTGTGCTCGGTTCTTCGACCTAATGTGTTTGTCTCTTTCCATGTGTTGTGCTTAATATGATTATGCTATGTTATTTTCTATGATATACTTAGATAGATCCACTTTGATTTGTGCTTCTTAGATGTGTGGGTTTATATCTGACATATATGTAAGTGCTGAGTGCTAGACCTATTTTGCTGTTGCTAAGTGCTAACTTAACCTAGATCTAAGTGAATGATACGGTGCTCTGTTCCATCTGCAGAGTGCCATGAGGGTTAAATAATGATGAATGACCTATGCTAAAGTGCTTTCTAAGAGTAAGAATCACAAATGTGTGTCCCAACTAAGGTTGCAAACACCTTAGTCTTGCAACCACCCCTGCCTCTACCTCGGGTGAGACTTCATCTGCTTCGCAGGTGTTGCCGAAAGGGCTAGTAGTTAGGGTTTTGTTGGTGCACTATTGAAGCATTGAACCCTGGGTCTACCCCTATGCCAAAAAATGGTTCCGTTGCCGAGACCTGAAATTGTGATTGCTGGGAACTGAGGAAGAAGAAACTTTGTGCAAAAGGAAGCTCTGTGCGTAGATCTGTTGCCTTAGTGCACATCTTTTTACTCGACCTGTGAATCTTTGTGCCAGGAATAAGGTCAGATCTGAAGAAAGGAAGATCATATCCAAAGAAAAGAAGCGAGATCTGAAAGCTCTATGCTCTAAGAAAAATAAAAGTGGAAATTTTTGAAAGAAAGAAGTCAGATCTACAGAAAAGAGGTAAGATCTATAAGTTCTGTGCTCTAATAAAGGTAAGAATGGTTAAAAGTTCTTAGATCTGGAAGCTTTGTGCTCTGTAGAAGTAAGATAAGTGAAATTTTTTGTTTCTAGAGCATGGATCTAGGTATGTTTGATAGATTCCGTCCTAGCTTAAAAACTAGGGAATTAATAGATGAGAGAAAGTTTGATATGAATAGATCTGATAAGTATAATGATAGATATGTTATACCTATGCATATAAAGAATGTCTGGACTAACAAATGGATGCAATATTCTAGAAATAAATTTTTGCAGGCTAGCCATTATGATCCTAGCGCGCATTACAAGAAGAGTTGGGGATCATTGAAGAGAAAGAGAGGATTAACTCTTTGTTACAATTGCAGAAGACCAGGACATATTGCTAAGGAATGCCCTGGGAGAAAACCTAGTTGCCTCTGTTGTAAGGCTATGGACCATGAAGTACTAGATTGCCCTAGAATGATTGCTAGACTTAAAAAGCTGAATATGGAGCAAGCAAACCCTGAAGGAGACCAAGAAACTAATATTATAGAAGAACCCCAATAAGAATCAGAGATTATGTTACTGAAAATTATGTTACTGAAAATGAAAGAAACCCTAAAGGAACATAAAGATGCAATTTTGTCAGAGATATTCAAAGAAAAGGAGAAAATCGAAGTAAGAATAGGAGACTTCGACATCGACTGTGCTCTAGATGAGGTAACACAGATGAAACTTATGACAAAAAGTACTTGGGAAACCTTGGGAAGGCCTGCTATGGTTCCTTCACTAGGAAGAATAGGGTTGTTTAAAGGAAAAATGGTAACCCTATGTGGCATAATTACCCAGATAGCTATGAGTACTCATGGAGCTTCGACAGAAGAAGAGTTCGAATTCATTAGATTTATTGAGGACCGTGCCCCATTTCCATCTTTGTTAGGCAAGATTTGGATTGAAAAAGACCAGATACGGAGAAAAGAAGAAAAGGAAGCCCTAGAACAGAAGAAGCAAGAACTCATGGAATTTATGACTAGAAGGATCGCCTAGTTGATGGAGGAACAAGATAACATATATCAGCTATTGAACACCAGGGACCTATATTTCAAATATATAAGAGCGTTAGAGGAACCACAGAAGACCGAAATACCTAATCAATATGAGGAAGGAGTATTACCCTTGTATCTGAAGAAAGAACCTCAGTTGCGTGAAGTGACTATGTCGAGAGAAGATAAGGCTCAGAATGGAAAAAGGATGACCGAGAAAAAGCTCACTAGGAAGAAGGCTAGGAAGCTAAGTAAAAATAAATCCAAGATCGAAAAGTTACAGAAGGTTCCGGAGGAAACTTCGCAGAAGGAAAAACCACAAGAATTGAGCTTCCCCAGGATATCAGAACAACGACATATGCCACTTCGCTGAGGCGAAGTAATATAGTTGTTGGAAGCCAATATAACCATTCAAATACCACTCCGAACGGGTCAAAAAGAAATTATGGCTCACCACTAGACTGTTAGACCATGCCATAATGGACATAACATAAGTTAATGCAGCCTCATACCCGTTGCAAGCAGACCGTTGCTAAGTTTCCCTACTTAGTCCATCGCGCCACGCACCGAGAATAATTTTTGCTAAGCGAGAATTTGAGCCCGAAACCTGAGATTACTTCACCCTATGATCATTTCCTTGTTACCATACCATTCACTGTAGTCTCTGCATTCATTTCACACCCGAGCTAGTTGACCCAAGCTTGTATGTCGGACGAGCTCAACGCTGATGAGAAAGTAGTTGAAGAAGTTTTGATTGACTTAATGACTGAGAGAGTCATGTCGGAGTGAGGATTATCTACAGGAGTCCAAGAATCATCAATAAGAGGACCCAAGGCCTCCCCTTCCATTGCTCGCGCCGGTCCATCCCGACCGACCGATGAGAAACAAACCAAGCACAGGGATGACATCGCAAATGCCAAGCTTATCCCACACATTCTACCTAATTAATTACCACCTCTAAGTGGTGCCATCAACCATGATAGTGTACCTCGCAACTTTGAGTACACTTTGATCACCACGTACCTTCCGAAAGGGGTGCACACAATTCGTGCTGACCAGGATAAGCTCGCAACACTGAAATTTAGTGATTTTAACCTTGGAAATCGTAAGGTTTACAACATGTTAGCCCCGCATAAGTAATTAATCAAGACCAAAGGGAAGAATTCTAAGATTGTCCCACAGTCATGGACCCAGAAACTTGCGCAGTCCACACTGCTTAATGTAATGAAGATCCCACACTTCGACAGACACCAGGAAGTCAATGCATGCGTCAAGTTGCTGCTGTCCTGCTACCACGGAGGATACTTATGGTTGGATCGCCACATCACTATGGATATGACCTTGATCAATCAGATCATAGGCCTTAGTATGCAAGGCCTTGACCCACAAGAGTTTTACCCTGGAAATACCTCATACCGAGCACTAGCGCAGAGGATAAAAGAAACTTATGGCAATGTCGAGAAAGGAACGCGAGGCTACAAGGTAGCCTCTATCCAGAGTGGTGCAGTGTGCCTTGCCTGTCAGCTGATCGTAGACAAAATAGTTCACAAGAACAAACCAACACAAGTGACTGGATTCATAGTCGACCTCACAGGGAAGCGTGCCAAGGGAATACAGATGAACTGGGCGCAATACCTTGTAAACTAGCTAGAGCTTGATTGTAGAGAAATGAAAGACCAAGGGTACGAGTTCCACTTTAGTTGGTTGCTCATACTAATCTTTTTCATCGCCTGGAAGCTACCAGAAGGTGCCACTTTTCCGGATATCGAACCCTTTGAACCACTGGCCATGAAGTTCTGTACGCTGTGGTACTCCAGTGACATGAACAAGCAATGGCAGTTCAATGCCTTCTTCCATGCTTATTACAACCAATTGAAGAATGCAATACCATCTACACCATGCCTCACCCCAAACACACTTCATAGGTTTAGACCTTTGATAAAATTCAACACTGACTGCCACTTCACCTATATCACAACGTGCGCTGATGAGCAAAAACATCAACTCCAGTCGTACTACAAGTTGATAGAAGAAGACTTGGAGCAGATTAACAAGGAATGGTGAGCGGACCTCCTTGTTGCAGTGGACCTCGCAGAAATGTCTGACATGGAAAGCCCTGAAGCTATGCCGGATACACCTGGACCAAGCAATACTAAGAAGGATGATGAAGTTCAAGATATCCATAGCACATCCATGAAGACTACTTCGATCTCACCTGCGTAGGGAGGTGATGGTGAAGAACTAGGTGGCACAAAGGTTGAGAAAAACAAAGGCGAGGTTACTCTGCCTAGAAAGGAGGATGATTCCACTAAGAAAAGGAATATTACCCCACCAAAGCCCTCATCCCAAAAGAAAACTAAGGCCACCCGGACTACATTTAAGACTACCCTCACACTGGACAACTTCAACTTCTTAATCACTGCGCTGAATGATGCTTCACTGGAGATCACAGAAAAGCAAGAAGCGAAGAAGGAGGAGGTATTCAGCCAAATTAAGGGTGAACTTCAAGAAGTGTAGCAGACACTCCAGTCCAGCTAAGTAGTTTCTACTATGCCCTTGACAACTGGAACATGAGGAACGGGTGATGAGCCCACCCAATTACACCAGATCGCTGAGAAAGTCGAAGCTCGCCTTCGATGAGCTCAAGAAGACACAACGCAAGCCACCCAGGATTTGATACAAGTACATAACACACTTGTAGAACAACCGAGTAAGGCAGAATGGGAAAAGCTTGCCCTGCAAGCGAATTGGGATGAGGAAAAAGAATAGTTATAGCAGAGCAAGGACCAGTTGCTAGCAGAGCAACTTGAAGTACAAGAAAGGGTTCACAAAGCACTTCGCTCTGTGACGATCATATAAGTAAATACTGAAGAATGTGTCCCACAACATGTGGCACAACTTGAAGAAGTAATCCAACAACTTCAGCAGCACATTGCATATATGGAACTTTGTACCGTGCCCGAGACTCCTCAAGAAATAAGGGATCTAAGGGAGGCAACTGCCCGTAGCGCAGTTGGCCGATTAAAAACCTTTACCTTGGAATGCAAGTAGCTAAGCGCTAGAAGTTCCCAGACTTATGATAACCTCACAGAGAATCTATAGTTGTAGGCATTGGAGGCACAACTCCAAGAAGAAAAGAAGCACGCAGACACGCTACATGCGCAGCTGAGGGCCTTGACCCCAGTTGAAAGAATGAAGAGGTTTGTAGAACAATGCACCACCCAACAATAGGTACACACACTGCAAAGTAAAGTGATGGAAGTCTCCCAATGATTTCAACCAATCCAATAAAAGGCATGCCAAATGTTCACTGAAGTTGAAATCCAGGGAACCGATCTTGAACAGGTTGTCATCACTGCAGAACAATGCATAGAAGGGACAATAAACGATGCAGTGATCCAGGAGTTCAATGAGCAAGAGGTTGTTGCACTACAACGAGTCAAATTAGTTCGAGCCAAGATTGAGGCATTCGAGGCGGAATTGATCAGACCAGAGTGACAAGGGACAAGTCACAGGTGAGTGTTGGGGGCCTGTTGGCCCTTGATCAATTTTTGAGGAACACTTGGTCATATTTGACCATTTTTGGAATTCGACAGCTTGTCAAAGATGGAGCACAATGCGAAGCGAAGATCGTGGAAGCTAGACCCCTTTCTTGGGTCCTTTTTGGGTTTTTGGGAATAATATAATGGGTATGGGATGTCACCCCATGGGTTTACCCATATTTAGGCCTATTTTGTAAAGTATAAATAAGTAGCTAGGCAATGTAAGAGAGGATAAGATAAGATAAGTTCTAGTAAAGGCTTTGTGTATATTGTGACCGACTTGCAGAGCTGAGTGCAAGTGCTGTAAGTGCTGAGTTTATGGATTGTAAGAAGGCTCTGTGCTAGATCTACTCGGGGAAGGAGGATCTGGCGAGGTGCACACAGATATCCTATCCCATGCGGAGTACAAGTGTGAGCTCTGTGCTGTAACCTGATTGACCAAAGCTAATAAAGAATAAGAGGACTTTGTGGACGTAGCCCCAGGGTGGGGGTGAACCACGGTAACTCTGTGTGTTGTGCTCGGTGCTTCGACCTAATGTCTTGGTCTCTTTCCATGTGTTGTGCTTGATATGATTATGCTATGTGCTTTGCTATGATATACTTAGATAGATCCACTTTGCTTTGTGATTCTTAGATGTGTGGGTGTATATCTAACATATATGTAAGTGCTGAGTGCTAGACCTATTTTGCTGTTGCTAAGTGCTAACTTAACCTAGATCTAAGTGAATTATGCAGTGCTCTGTGCCATCTGTGGAGTGCCATGAGGGTTAAATATTGATGAATGACCTATGCTAAAGTTCTTTCTAAGAGTAAGAATCACAGATCTGTGTCCTAGCTAAGGTTGCAGACACCTGAGTCTTGCAACCACACCTGCCTCTACCTCGGGTGAGAATTCATCTACTTCGTAGGTGTTGCCAAAAGGGCCGGTAGTTAGGGTTTTTTTGGTGCGTTGTTGAAGCGTTGAACCCTAGTTCTGCCCCTGTGCCAACAGTATCAAAAGACAGCTGAAATGAAATTCATATCCTTGATCTTGTGCTTCTCTGCAGTCGAATTTTAATTGGTTAACCAGGTACTTCACCCAGTTCATTTGGATGCCTTCTGCGCACTTGCTTGCGAGGTCGACTACAAAACCAATGACTTGGGTGGGTCATTTCTTTCAGACTAACTTCCCTGCAATCAACTAACAGGCGAGGCACACTATACCACTCTGGATAGAAGCTACTTTGTAACCTTGCGTGCCCTTCTCGACATCGCCATAAGTGTCCTTGATCCACTGTGCTAGAGCGTGATCCATGGATTTTCCAAGGTAAAACTCCTGTGGATCGGGTCCTTGCATAATCAACCCCATGATTTGATTTATCAACGTCAAATCAACTGTTATACGATGGTTTAGCCACGAATAAACGCCATGGTAACAAGACAAAAAAAACTTGACACATGAATTTACCTCCTGGTGTCGTCCGAAGTGAGGAATCTTCATGACATTCAGTAGGGTGGACTGCGCGAGGTTCATAGTCCATGACTGGGGTATTATCTTCTAATTCTTCCCGTTAGTCCATGTCAGGTATTTATGTGGGGCGAGCATGTTGTAAAATTTGTGATCTCTAAGGTTGAAGTCGTTCAACTTCAACGCCGCAATCTTATCTTGGTCTGCTTGAACTGCGCATACCCCCTTTGGGAGGTACGCAGTGACCAAAGTGTATTCAAAATATCTAGGCACACTGTCTCGATTTACTGCACCGCTCAGGGGTGGAATATAGGTGGGTAATATGGTTAGGATCAATTTAGCATTCGCTAGATCATCCCTGTGCTTGGTTCGCTTTTCGTCAGAGGGTCGGGATGGTATGGCTCCGTGATCAATGGATGGAGAGGCTGGCAGTCCTCTCATCGATGATGCTTTTACACCTATAGACATTGACATGACTCTTTCAGTCACGAGGTCGATCAAAAATTCTTCAACAACTTTCTCTACAATGCTCAATTCGTCCAACATACACACTTGGGGTTAACAATCTTAGGTTCGGGGAATAACTTAGACACTGTAATAGGATAGAAAGAAAGAGTGCGATGATCACTATATAAAATCGACTTAGTATGCGGGCTCAAACTCTCAGTTGGAAAAAGTGTTCTCGGTGCATGGCGCGATGAGATAAATAGGTAACTTGGAAACGGGTCACTTGGAATGGGTATGAAGCCTTCATTAACTCATTTTTGTCCGTTATGGTGCGGTCCCAACAGTCGTATGGTAAGATGTCTATCCATAAATGTCTTTCTGCCCGTTCAGAGTGTTGGTGTAATGGTTATAATGTCCCCAACGACTATATTGCGTCGCCATGGCGAAGTGCCATGTGTCACTGTTTTGATATCCCGACGAAGCTCCAATTTTGAATTTTTTTCTTCTGTGAGGTTTCCTCTGGAACCTTATGAAACTTTTTGATCTTAGATCTCTTCTTACTTAGCTTTCTAGCCTTCTTCCCAGTGAGTTTCATCTCAGTATGCCTTTTTTCGTTCTGATTCTTATCTTCTTTTGACACAGTGACTTTGCGCTATTGAGATTCTTTCCTAAGATTGGAGGGTGATCCTTCTTCTTTATCTGGAATAGGTGCTTTAATCTTCTGTGGGTCTTCTAGTGTTCTTGCAACTTTGACATCTGGGTCTCTCGTGTTAAATACCTTCGATCTATTCTTCTGTTCTTCAATCAAGTGTGCGATCCTTCTAGTCATGAATTCTTTTAACTCTTGCTTCTTCTGTTCTAAAACTTCCTCTTCTTCTTGCCTTCTGGCCTGATCTCTTTCAATCCAAGGTTTTCCTAGTAGCATGGTAAATGGGGCACTGTTCTCAATAAATTTAATAATCTCAAAATCTTCCTTTATCGAAGTTCCATAGGCATTCATAGGTATCCGGGTGAGCTTTCCACATAGGTTTATCAACTTTCCTTTGAATATTCCTATTCCTCCTAATGAAGGAATCATAGCAGGCCTCTCTATAGCTTCCCAAGTTCTCTCTGTCATGATATTCACCTATGTTTCCCCATCTAGAACTCAGTCAATGTCAAAGTCTCCTATTCTTGCTTCAAGGCATTCTTTTTGTTTGAAGATCCCTGATAATCTGACATGTCGGTGATCATTCAGGGTTTCTCTTATCTGTAGCAATACTTTCTCTGATTCTTCCTAGGATTATGACATAATCTTAGTTTCTGGATCTGCCTTAGGGTTTTCTTGTCTTATGTTCATTTCTTCAAGATTAACAATCATTCTAGGGCAATCCAATACTTCATGGTCCATAGCTTTACAACGAAACCATTTGTTGGCACAGGGGCAGACCTAGGGTTCAACGCTATGACAATGCACCAACAAAAGCCTAACTACCGACCCTTTCGGCAACACCTGTGAAGCAGATGAAGTCTCATTCGAGGTAGAGGCAGGGGTGGTTGTTGGACTCAGGTGTCTGCAACCTTAGCTGGGACACAGATATGTGATTACAATACTTAATAGATCACTTAGCACCGTTAGTTGGTTCTTAGTTAACCAATATATACTCTGCAGATAAAACAAAGCATCGCAACATAAACCCTGATCTAATGTATTTAAGCACTTAACATAAAGAAATGGATCAAATTTGGCAGATTCAAGCACTAAGCACATTTACCTATATCAGATCTAACATCCTGATTCATCATAAGCACAAAGAATAAACACATCTATCTATCTATACCAAAGAACTTAGAAAATAACACATAAACACATCAGAACATCACACATAGTAGAATAACACAGTATTTACGTGGTTCACCCCCACCCTGGGGCTACGCCCACCAACTCTTCTTCTTTATTAGCTTCAATCAGTCATCTACATGAACAGAGCCACAAAACCCTTACTCCACATAGGATAGTAGATCTGTGCAACTCGCTAGATCCTCCTTCCTTGCATTACAACACAAAGCCTTCACAGTCTCTTACAATGACTTGCACTTAGCTCTGCAAGTCTCATACAATATGCACGAAGCCTTACAATTCTTGATCACATAGATCCAACTCCTAGCACTTATCCAACTTGCACAACTCTTGTGCACTACTTCTTACATTTTGTAGCCTTCTATTTATACATACAAAATATGCCTAAACATGGGTAAACCCATGGGCCGACATCCCATTCCCGTTACATATTCCCAAATCCCAAAAAAAAGACCTAAAAAGGGGCCGAGATCCCGCGATCTCTGCTTCGTCTTGTGCTCCTCCTTCGACAGGCTGTCGAAGTCCCAAAATAGGTCAAACTTGACCAAGGATCTCCCAAAACTTGGTCAAGGTCCAATAATTTCCCCTCTCTGAACCTAATCATGAATGAAGTGGTACCTGATCTCAATATGATTTGACTGGTAATGAAACACTGGATTCTCATAGAGTTTTATGCAACTTTGATTATCACAGTGAATGATAGTCGGTGACATCTCCTTACCAAATAAACCAACCAACATCTTACGAAGCCAAATGGCCTCACAAATGGCCTGACTAACTGCCATATACTCTGCCTCGGTCAAACTCAAAGCAATTGACTTCTGCTTTTGGCTGAACTAGGAAACAAGTCCTGAAGCCAAACTGAAGCAACATCCTGAGGTGATTTTCCTGTCAGCAACACATCCTGCCCAGTCTGAATCTGTGTAGCCAACCAAACTGACTCCATCTCCCCTAACATAGTCTAGGCCATAGTCCACTGTCCCAGCAACATATCTCAAGATTTGTTTTTCCCCAACCATGTGAACACTCCTCGGCTCAACCATGTACCGACTGAGAGTGTTCACGAAAAAACATATATCCGGTCTGGTGTTAATCGGATACATGAGTGAACCGATCAACTGCTTGTATACTGTGGCATCCACCAACTGGCTATATAAAGAACTAAGATTCTTCCAGTTGGTGATCATAGGTGTAGACATGGGTCTGCAGTCCTCCATCTGAAATCTTCTCAAAATATCTACTACATACTTCCCCTGCCCGAGAAATATGTGACCCTCCTCCTGACATACCTCCATACCCAGAAAGCAGTGCATAAATCCAATATCACTCATCTCAAACTCTGATGCAAGTCCCAACTTGCACTAAGCTATGAGATCCTCGGCTCCAATAATGAGTAAATCATCCACATAAAAAATGAGAATGAGTGTGTCCTCACCTCTAATGATGAAATAGAGGTTTGGATCAACATCGCTCTTCTTGAAGCCCATCTAAAGAAAATAAGTATCAATGCATGAATACCAAGAACGGGGAGCTTGCTTCAGACCATATAGTTCCTTCCTCAAAAGACACACATGAGTCTCCCTGTCACTCACCTCAAATCCCTGTGGCTGCTCTATGTACACCTCCTCCTCAATAAAGCCATTCAGAAATGCGGTTTTCACATCCATCTGGTGAATGTGCCAACCCATATCTGCTGCTATGGAAATTATAGTCCTGATAGAAGTGTATCTCGCAACTGGTGCGGAAGTCTCATCATAATCAACTCCCTCAATCTGTGAGATGCCTCGTGCCACAAAACGGGTCTTGTTTTTCTCCACGCTGCCATCTACAACAATCTTGGTCTTGTACAACCAACTGGAAGTCACAACTAACTTCCCCACTGGCTTCAGAACCACACCCCAGACATCATTGCGCACAATGGAGTCATACTCCTCAACCATGGCCTCTCTCCAGACCTGATGGTCCATTGTCTACGTAAAATTCTGTGGCTCTGTATCCTTGATACTCGTCACTAGTGCCAAGTATGCTCCCAATCTAACTGGTGGCCTTCTCTCTCTGATATGGCTCTTGGGATCCCCTACATTCTCCCTGGCCTCCTTCCGGGTCTCCTGAAACCATCTAGGTCTCCTCTTCTCTGAAGCAGTCAATGAAGAAGTAAGGTCTCTCTGCCCAAGAGTGACTGCCTCAGGACTCGTTTAACACTCTGAGATCCTGAAGTCTGTGCTCCCTCTAAAGTCTGTGCCCATCTGACTGAAACTGCTCTGACTGTGACCTTGAATATGTGCATGGTGACCCTATCACCCCTGATACTGTTGTACCTAATGTCTGAGGCTGTGCTCCCTCTGAGACTGCAACTGACAACTTTGCATAGTCCTCAACTACAAATCTCGACTCAAGATATCTTGCAAAATCCCTATCCTCCTCAAATCTGACATCTCTGCTCACCACCACTCTTCTAAGTGGTAGAATGTAGATGTGATAGGATTTCGACACCTTAGAGTATCCAACTAGAATCCCCTGCTGGGTTGTGGGGTCTAGCTTTTACCTCCTCTCCGATGGGACATGAGAGAAAGTCAAGCACGCAAATATCCTGATGTGCTCGACATCGGGCCTCCTATCAGTGAAGGCCTCATCGGGAGTCATCTTCCCCAAAATCCTATGGGGGCTCTTGTTCTGTAGGTAAAATGCAATAGCACATGCCTCTGCCCACAAGTACAAAGGCAAACTCTGATCATGCATCATGGATCTCGCTGCACCAGTAATGACCCGATTCTTCCTCTCGACAACCCTGTTGTGCTGGGGGTTGTAGGGTATGGTCATCTGTCTCTTGATGCCATGTTGTGCACAAAAGTATACAAAATGTCTCTAGGAATACTCTCCCCCATTATTCGACCATAAGACTTTGATCCTCTTTCCCGATTGGTTCTCCACAAGAGCTTTGAAATCTTGGAACTGTGTGAAGACCTCACTCTTGGCCTTCAGGAAATAGATCCAAGTCTTCCTCGAGTAGTCATCAATAAATGTGAGATAACACTCACAACCACTCAAGGACCTCCGAGTCATGGGCCCACACATGTCCGTGTGTACTAAATCCAGTATCCCAGCTGATCTGGTGTCATTGTTGGGGAACGATGCCTTGGCAAACTTGCCAAGCACACACCCTCTACAAACATCTTGATGCTCTATGTTGATCTGTGGCACTTCGGTCACAACCTCTCTCAGTCCTCTAAGAGCCCCATGATGTAGGTGGGCCATCCTACGATGCCATAACTCACAGAACTGTCTAATGTTGTCGCTACTCGCTGCCAATGCATGAAGTGTCTCAAAAATCAATCTAAATAGTTTCCCGTCTCTCACTCCAATCACCTGTCCTGAGGCTAGTGAAGACCCTCGAGGATGAATCAGTACCTTGGTGCCTCTGAATGTCACCTCAATATCTCTATCCTGGAGGGTGGAAACTGAAATCAAATTCTTCTTCATCCCAGGGACATAAAGAACGTTCATGAACTATATGGGTGCCATGCCATCTCTCTGAAAGGAAACTGTGCCAACCCCTGCAACTCTGACCACTCTATCATCTCCAAGAGAAATCTCAATCCTGACCTTGGTGTCACTGAGATAAAAAAAGTGATCTCGAAGTCCAGTCATATGGCTCGAAGCCCCGCTATCAATATACCAAATACTAGGTGCCGTCTCAACTGAAGTGCAACATATGAGGAAAGCACACTCTCTCTGAAACTATGTCTGAAAGTCTATCTCCTCTGCTATAGCTGCAGTACCACCCTTCTTCTTCTTCCTGTTTGGGCACTATCCAACATAGTGCCCAAAATTCTTACAAACAAAGCACTTCACTTTGCTCATATCTCTCTTTTGACCACTACTTCTCTCTCCCCCTCCACTCCCCTATGATGGGGCCCCAAACTTGGGACCCTACCGACCCCCACGAACGACCTTCTTCTTTCCCTTTGACCAAAGAGAAAGATCCTCCTCACCCTGACCAATATTCTACTACTACTACGGATGCTGTCCAGAAGCCTCGACTGCAAGCCTAATCTCCTCCTGGACGAAGTCATCCCACATCCTCTCCCATGTAGGCATGACCTCCCTGGAAACTATGCCATGTACAAATGGACCCCACGGTTTGGTGAAGCTATTCATAGCTTGCCTCACCAAAGAGTTAGGATCAACAACCTCTCCGATGACTCCAAGCTCGTCTCTGATCTGAGTGTAACGAACAAGGAATGAAGTTACCAACTCATCCTTGAGCATGAGAATGCTCCTGAGTCGGTCATGAAGAACCATCTTCCGGTTCTCATTGGAGCTCTCATACAACTTTCATAGAGATGCCCACATCTCGTATGCACAAGTCTTCCCCGTCAAATGGGGTATGATATGGTCATGAACTATGTCACAAATAGTTCTCTTCGCCTTATTGTTCCTTTTCCTGAACTCTGCCACCAAGACGGGAGCAGTGACAGGAATGGGGGGAACAACTGCCTTGACTATATCCCATAACTCGAGGTCCTCTAAGAAGAATATCATCCTTGCCTTCCAAGGCGACCAATTTCTATACCCTACTAGCCTGTCCTCAACTCGCATCTAAGATGCTGACATGTTTTCCAAACTGTAATCCCCAACTGATGCTCACACTGCCAAGGAAAACACTGTCTCATTCCTGTCAACACAGGTGTGAAAAGAGACAAATGTAATCTGACCTCACTCCTAACAGAATAGGTGTGAAAAGAGGTCAAGTCAAATCAGCCTCACTCCTACTGCATAGGTGTGAAAAGAGACTGATGACAAGTGTCCAAAACTGCCCAACTGTCCTTTGCAAAAATCTGCCCTCTAACAACCACTGAATGAGTCAATGGCTGTCCTCAAAAATCTGCCAAGAATATGTATATGACAGCCAACAAAATGCTGTCCCAATTGCTCAAAATTTCAGCCACCTCAGCTCTGATACCATGAAGATTTTCAGGTCCTACCAGCTTGCCTACTGGGTCTGTCTTTGACCACAGTTAGGATCTAAGTTTTAACTATCAAGTGTAGTATATGTTGCTGTTTTATAACAGCCAACAATCCAAAAGTTTCTTGCTGATTTGTTACGGTTATACTTGCGATTTTGGGTGCTCTAGCATGTAGTTTTAGTGACTATATGTTATCACATGCATACCAAAATAAATATAACACACCTATAGATCTTTACAGCTGAAAATAAAGAGATCTAAGAGACTAATCAATGCATTTATGTACACAGGTATTTTTGGTCAACATGACCCTAGATAAAAACCCCCTTGGGGAAAACTAGTTTGAGATGTATATGTATACACGAGGAAAGCAAAAGATGGAATACAACACGTAAAATATATGAAAAAACCTGATACAATAGTAACCCAAACTGAGTTGATATACAATCCCAAAGTCACCAAGTGCACCCCAGAAAGGTGCACCCCTCATACAAGCTGGAAAAACCACTGAATCTGCTCCAACTGCAAACTGTGAGCTCAGATATCGAAACCCCTCCATAGGAATGAAGCTCTGTTGAATGGCTTCCCTCTGCAACTGATCTCACTGCAATCTGATGGCTAGAAGTCCTCCTACAACTGATGCACCCTAATCTAGCAGTGCACCATCCACATAAGTAAAACCTCTCCAGTAAATAAACAGGGCAACTAGCTAGTAGCCTCCCTCCATGAAAGCTAGTGCCCAAGCTCAAGCATCCTGACAAAACTGAGCTCATGCTCATCCTCCAAGAGCTCCTCTCACAATGAACAAAATAAGAATGATGAATGCGCCCTCCTTCACCCTTTGCACCCCTCTTTGACATGCATTAGGAAACCTAAGATATGGATGGTGGAGATCATCTAATCTCCCATCTAATCAATAGTTGAGATCTCCCCATAAATATCTAACTCAATAACCCACTTTGGGTTAAGTTTCCTAAATCAACTTTATGTCTCTAATTCACCCCCTTTGTGAATTAATAGTCACTTTTAGGCCAAAATGACTAAATTTTACTTTAGACAAAGTCAAAGTGAAATTAGACAAAAGTACAAGGTACAAAGTGTATAATCCATCCCACATGTGCTAAGGAGGTCACAAGCACATGGGGAACACCTCCCAAGGTACACAACTCAACAATAGAATCTTAGTAGGTCTTCCCTAACGATGAGAGCATTTGCGCTTTTATTCGAAATGAACCTTTTAAGCCCAAGGAAATTATACCCATAGAAGATAACAAGATTCCTAAGGGCTTGACTCCTCTAGAGAGTTCATTTTCATCGAGTGATGTAGGCAGTAAAGAGAAACAGAAAGAAGAGGAGCCAAAAAATAAGGTGGGTGAAACCATCTCCTTGAACATTGGGATACCCGAAGTTCCAAAGAATGTTAAAATAGGTGCTCGATGTTCTGGTGAAGAAAAAATTAAGTTTTCCAAGCTACTTGGTGGATTTCAAGATGTTTTTGCTTGGTCTTATGAGGATCTTCGTGGTTTTGATCCTAGTCTTATACAACATTCTATCCACATCAAGGAAGACATGGAACCAGTTAGGCAAAAACAAAGACCTATTAACCTTGCATTGAAAGAAACTATTCAAAGGGAGTTGGAAAATTTCTTGAAGGATGGAATCATTTTTCCGGTCAAGTACCCTGAATGGGTTTCCAAATTGATACTTGTTCCGGAAATAACTGATCATGTTAGCTTCTGCATCAATTTTCTCCCATTCCATCGAGCTATTATGAAAGATCACTTTCCTCCCCCTAATATGGGAGTGATTCTACAACAAGTTGTAGAGTCACAAATGATGCCCTTACTTGACAATTTGTTTTGCAATCAAATCAAGGTAAAAGGGGAAGATGCTTACAAAACCACCTTTATCACTTATTGGGGTATCGTGACTTATGCATGTATTCTTTCTGGCTTACCTGATGCAAGTACCACTCTTAAAATACCTATGCAAATAACTCATGATGAATTGAGCAACATTCATATTTATCTTGACGATTTAATTGTATACGTTAAAGGGATATTAATTTCTTCAAAATTTCAAAAGTTATGGATGTCCTTTCAAAATCTCTTTTGTCTTGGGCACTAAATCTTACATCCTAAAATATATACAAGCACAATTATCCTCCTACAACACTGACGGTTCCCTCTTGAAACATTACGTGGAACCAACTTGAAAGGTTTTGATGCTGTTTGGATTTTTTGTATATTAGTAGTCTAGATCTGCTTTCTTTTCTATCACTGTTTTTCATTTTGGCTTTACAGTAGTTGATTTTGGCTTTCTGTTTTAATAATTTCATACTGCTTTTACATTTTTGTCATTTTATCTCGGCTATTTTAAATTTCACAATTTTAATTTTGTTATGGTTTTGATTGTTTTTTCATGTTTTAATTGATTCTGGTCAAGAATAAGATGTTGGATCAGTTCTGCCACAGTGACACTCCTGCAAGATATTGTTAGTCAATAAAAATCAATCTTACATAGGTGTTACGATGTTTCACTTGAAAGCACTTGAATTTGCTATCTGCTTCCACTGTTGTCTTTTAAGGAAGCTGGTTATTTCCCACCTCTACTTTCCATTTCTTCATCCATTTGAGAGTTTAAAAGAGCATGTCTATAATATTTTTCCTTGAAGTAAAGATCAGATTCTGGTTGAATGATTATGCATACAGGGATAAACCCCCTCATACTTAAAATTTTTCATGAGTTATTCCCAAATTCCCAATCATTTTTTCCATTAAATCTTCTCACTTCCCCCCTGTTGCACAATATTCCTAGTTATATCTTCTTGACCTGCTGTTCTTTCTCTACGAAACCATGAGTTTTGAGTTCTAAATCTGTTGAAAACAAATTTCCATGTGGATTCGCCAGTTTGTTAACAATAAAATTGCAACGCGGATTTCACCCACAAAGTATTACAAAAGCCTATTATTATAAGCTAACGATATATATAATACCAGTAGGTGGGACCCCCCTTGTAGATTGGAAGATCAGATCTGGTTCTTATTTGATGTTCAAATGTTGGTTCTATTTGCAACAAATGGATGATGGATAATTCATGCTATGCTACTCTAAATTCTCATGAGGGCTTATGTGAATTGTTATTTCCACATTGCTATTAGCGCCATGATCTGTTACATGTTGCACCTGCACAAAACACATGTTATTCATGACAAAAGAAAAGAAATATGGGAAAAATCTAACGAAGAAACTAAACTATGCTACTATGCTACACTATGTACATTGAAATTAAAGGATTGTTGTTAGTCCTATCTAACAAAGTTAGTGGCTATACAATTTATTGGGTTATATGAAAACACATGTGATATGCGTTATGGTATGGTTGGAAATGGTTAATGTGACATAGGGTGGCACATTTGGAAAGTAATGGATATTGGTTTCAATGCATGGATTAATTGAATGGATTAATGAAATGGTTGGTTGGCGTGTACTAAGTGATTGAATGAGTAAAGGATAGAAGCAACATGCATTTACTGCATGATCAGGGGATCAAATTTTGCTCAATTTTCAAAGTGCTCGGAATGCGACGAAAACAGTGCCATTGCGTCTGTCTCATCTTCCTGATTCCAGCGATATATTTACTTTCGCAAACGGAGTTCTTATGGAGGAGATATCGCGATCTGTCCACCAAGCCAAACACACAAAAATTTGGGATGCTGACTGTACCTGTCCGTACAGTCCGTACGGCCACGTGGAGGGCCGTACCATCATGATGACATGGCAGTTTGATGACGTGGTGTATTTTTATTGGATGGTGGTTGTCCAATCGGATGTTGACACGTGTCGTATTGGCAGCGAATGAGATGAGGGCACGTGGCCCAATGCTTGGGCGCCACATGTCCCTCATTGATTGGCCGATAATTGCTATGTAAAAATAATGGAGGCCGTGGGGTTTGACCCCCGGACCTCCCACAACATAATTCCTTTACAATTTCCGCTAACCGTTATGCCGACCGTTGGTTCTTGTTCCATATACCGATGCACATATATTTAAGTTTACTTGTTGTATTATGTGGAAAGGGGTCGGGCCAGGGCTAAGCCCCGGCCCGTGGTCGATACACATTATAATATGACCATGTTTTATATAGTCGCGCGGGGTCTATGTTACATAGCCCGTGGCTATAGTTCCACTATACATATATATAACCATGCAATATAAATGTGCGCGTGGTTTGATAACCCACGGTTATATTATATATGTTTTAACCATATTACAATGCGGGTACACGCGGTTGTACTTTGCGCGGGAGTTACAATTGGTTGCACGGTTTTAAACGGTTCAACCACTTTTTCGTCGAGCCCAAGGTCGCATGAGCCATATGACCGAATGCCGAGGCGGTTAGGGGCTGGAGGTGCCTTAACCGTCCTACGGTTTGCACCGTTGGTGCGGTTGCGCCCGATGCCAA
>JZKD02S2346322.1:0-31392 GCA_000966675.3 Picea glauca
ATAATAATATGTATTCATTTCGTTCTGCTCATAAAATCTGGATCAATGGTATCATAGTGGTCTTCTCCTTATCGTTATTAATGCATGTCCCCAACGAGGTCAGGGTACAAATAATTGCGTCTCGAGCTTGTTTCTCTTGAAAATAAAATCTCTTGCACGCCCAAGTAACCTCTCATGGTGGTATAAAATAAAGACGACGGGATAAGAGATCCCTTTGAAACAAGTGTGTAATAAGCTAGCGATACCAAACCAATAAAGTAATCTGAATCAGATATGGGAATTCATAAGACTCAAAATCTAAAAGGACACAACGAATATTATGTGAAAGATATAAGAATTGAGAACATAATATCAGAAAGAAAATATTTTGTATTAACCAAACTAGTTTCGACCAACAGGTCTCATTAGTGGTACAAGAATAAATATTTACAATGAGGTCCTTTTAAGGACTGGGATTAAGGGCATACAAAGGGGAATCCCAAGAGTCGAGAACCCTAACCAAATGAAACGGTTAGTATGAAAAAATGGAATTCCCGAAAACAAGTGCAGAAGTCGAAAAATCCGCTGACACTGAAACCATCCAAAACTCAAGTCGGTGGTCGAAAGTGGCACATATTTTAAGGAAAAACAGTCCAAAAATACAAAAAAATTGCCCCCCTCAAGCATCGGGAGGGGGATAAAACTTTGTTCTGCATAATCGACCTTTGGAGCAAACTTTGAGTACTACATCGGAGGGTCCCACAATGTGGTGTGCATGATGAAGGTTCCCAACTTTTGTGGATTCCTCCAATAGATCAAAGGTTTCAGAATGTGTTGTAGCAGAGGGTGACATTGGAAGAATCCATGGACTTTAGGGTTTAGAGTGCCCCCAAGGTTCAAAGCTCTGGTAGATTCACAAAAGTCCAACTTCAACACCAAGGGGGGCTCTTTACCCTAGAGTGTTGAATGGAGTCACGTGCACAAACCTATTGCAACAAAGCATCCCTTAGATTCCAACTGACTTTGAAGAAGCATGCTTGAAGAAAATCCAGTGGGTAGCCTCTGGCTTTGAGTCGAAGAAGAATAACCTCCTCAGCTTGAGAAAACTAGAATCACAACTTTCTCGAACCAAATATCTCTTTAATTCGTTAATAAAAAAATAAGTCTTCTTATGTCGAGGATTCCATGAGGAAAATGGAATGTATTGATAAGAATTCAATGGTTTTTGATAGAATTTGGTGGAGATATTTCCAAAGAGCTGAAAATCGGGCCCTTTGAATAACACGACATCAAGCAGGTTAACACTTGTATCAAATATTCAAGTGGTAATACAAATATTATTAGGATAGATGGACTGATAAAAATTGATATAAGCCTGCAATCTGACTCTTGAACCTGACCATACCAAAAAATCATCATCAATGAAGCGTTTGAAGAACTGCAATTCTGGTGACGATATCCTTTGATTAACTTCCCATTCCAAATGACAGAGGAACATACAAGAATATACTATTGCAAAGATGCCACCCTTTTCAATACCTCTTATTTGTTGATAATAACTGCCATTGAATTCCAAAAATTTCCATCGAAGAACAAGCTCAACAACACTAACCAAAAAATCCACATCTTCAGGAGTGAAGAATTGGACTGTAATTTGACTTAACATATCCCGGAGAGCCAAGAGACCTTCATAAATTGGGATGCTAGGGTACAATGATTCCACATCAAAAGTTACCAAAATGGAGTCAGCTGGAAATCATTTGGATTCAATAACTTATAGAAGAGAGAGAGAGTCTAGAAGATGGTTAGGCTGATCCAAGAGAGTGTCCAAAAGCTTATGGTGAAGAAATTTTGACAAGTGTTCAAGCATGTAACCATTGTAAGAACATATAGGATGACCAATCGAGGGGTTATTCTATACTTTCCAGATGAAGTAAATCACACAAGCTCGAGAGTGTTGAATGTCGACCTGCAGAATAAATTTCCAATAGTTGTCAGGAAGGAGATGTTTGTATCTAGCATGAAGCTGACGCAGAGAAGATTGCATAGAAACCCATGGAATTGAAGCAACTGGAGAGTAAACATTACGATCAGAAAAATGTCTAATACCTTTGTAAATATACTTATCTCTTTCAAGTACCACCAGGCCCAAGTTTTTGTCAGCCATAATTATTACAATAGGAAGTTTGCATAACCTTCAGAGTGCAACAAGATGAGATTTGGTGAAACGAGGTTTACTTTTGAAGTCAGTTACTTCAAGTTTGTAATGCAGAGTGCTTAAACTTGAATTAAGGGCATGATCTAATTTAGGTGCATAAGAGGTGGCTCCCAGAGGGGGTTAGGCAATCTAAAAGGATCATAAGAATCCTCATTAGAGAGTCTAAAATATCTTCTCAATATGCATGATCTAGAAAAATCACCATATTCTTTCAAAATATTTGATTTGGACATTGGAGGAGGATGAGGAATGTACTTAGGCCCGAGACCAAGAAACTTAATTTGTTTATAAGACAAATGGATAGAATATAGATTATGGATAGAATTATTGTTAATCCAACAATCTAACTGAGAAGGAGTCATATTGCCTAAAATATGAAGCAAATAAGAAAATAGATTTACAACAGACAACCAATATAAATGTGTTTTTCTGCATACACACAATTCCCTTTGTTCTGAGGAGGAGGTGGTGGCTGGGGTCAGGGACCCCGAAGATGAATTGGAGGAACATTTAATTGTTGTGGCACAAATGGAGCAACCACCATATCTAAACAAGAGTTCTGGAAATTTTGGTTTGGATTTGAAGCCAACAGCCAACCTGCACATGAGGTGTTCTGATTATGATTTTGTCTTCCTCTTTTGTTTCGACGATGGCCAAGCCTGTTTTTTGGCTAATGGGGGGGATTAGGCTATCGAGCAGCATTGGGCACATGCGCAGTAGAAACAGGGGCACCAATTTGGGTTCTGGTGGTTGACTGCATATTGATGAGCTGAGCCAACTGATCTTGAAGGGGATTAATGGAAGCATGGAGGTGTTGTTCTTGAGCCCACGTGGATTTGGAAACTTCTCTGTGCACACGGATGAATATGGATTCTTCACGTGGAATTTCGTCGACCTGTTTGGCGGCTTCATCCCGAGTTACAGAACAAGCAAATATGGTATTTGTGCATGATTCTTGCCTCTCAATGAGCTCAGTTTGAAATTGATTGACTTGCCGATTGAATGAGGCAGAGGTAATATTGGCCCATTGAATTTCCAAAGACTTGCTTGAAACTTTTCCTGTAGAACATGTAAACTCAAAATTCCCGAACGGGGCAACCAACTCATAGATATTTTCTTGAAAATCTTTGGCAATACTAGGAATCTTCTCTTTGTGTCGAGCGATGATCTCTCGTTCGTGATGAATGTAGAAGGCATGGCATTCCTTTTGAAAGTGAATGGTGATATCCTCAAGTCCATCTTTGAGTGCTGGAGTAGAGTCTGGATATGAAGCTTTGAGACCATGTACTTTCACCATAAGTCTTTGAATAACTTTATCATCTTCTTTCAGAGCGACAAGTTTATCAACAAGGGCCTGGAACCGATGGAAAGTCTCAGTTGCTTTTTGAAATTATTTCATAGTGCATTGAACAACAGTTTCCCAAGATTTGGTAATCGGGGGAAGTTCATCGGGCGACATCTGAACACATGAAATGGAGGACTCTGGAAAATATGGAATAAATCTCACCCCCGCACCAATGGTTTTAGGCTGAGGAGATCTGGTGTTTTATTCAATGACCATTGAGGCACGGAAAAGAGCTTGAAGATCGGGGTGGTTTAGCACATTTTAGGATTTAGCAGAGTTCGTGGCTTGCGAATGAGTGACAATCCCAATGTGGATAGGATTTCCAAATTCATCAAAAATCTGATTACAAATATTGTGATTAGCAGGATTCGCCATGGACTATGAATCAGTTTGAAGAAAATGTGTAATAGGCTAGTGATACCAAAGAAATAAATTAATCTGAATCAAATATGGGAATTCTTTAGACTCAGAATCTAAAAGGACACAATGAATATTATGTGAAATATATAAGAATTGAGAACATAATATCAGAAAGAAAATATTTTGTATTAACCAAACTAGTTTCGACCATCGGGTCTCATCAGTGGTACAAGAATAAATCTTTACAATAAAGTCCTTTTAAGGACTACGATCAAGCACATACAAAGGGGAATCCCAAGAGTCAGGAACTCTAACTGACTGAAACGATTAGTATGACAAAACAGAATTCCCGAAAATAGGCACGGAAGTCGAAAAATACACTGACGCTGAAACAGTCCAAAACTCAAGTTGGTGGTCGAAAATAGCACAGATTTTAAGAAAAAACAATCCAAAAAATACAAAAATTTTGGCCCCCTCAAGTGCCGAGGGCGGGGGGATAAAACTGTGTTATGCATAATTGACCTTTGGAGCAAACTTTGATTACTACACCGGAGGGTCCCACAATGTGTTGCTCATGATGAAGGTTCCCAGATTTCGTAGATTCCTCCAACAAATCAAAGGTTTCAGAATGTGTTGTAGTAGAGGGTGACGTTGGAAGAATCCATGGAGTTTAGGGTTTAGAGTTCCCCCAAGGTTCAAAGCTCTAGTAGATTTGCAAAATTCCAACTTCAACACTAAGGGGGCCCTCTTCACCCTAGAGTGTTGAATGGGGTCGCACGCACAAACCTGCTGCAACAAAGAATCCATTAGATTCCAACTGACTTTGGAGAAGCACGACTGAAGAAAATCCGGTGGGTAGCCTCCAGCTTTGATTCGAATATAGAATAACCTCCTTAGCTTGAGAAAACCAGACTCACAACTTTCTCGAAGAAAATATCTCTTTAATTCGTTAAACACAAAAGCAGTCTTCTGATGTCGAGGATGACATGAGGAAAATGGAATGTACTGATAAGAATTCAATGGTTTCTGATAGCATTGTTGGATATCTTTCCAGAGAGATAAAAATCAGGCCCTTTGAATAGCACGACATCAAGTAGGTTAACACTTGTATCAGAGATGCAAGTGGTAATAAGAATATTACCATGATAGATGGACTGATAAAAATCAAGATAAGCCTATAGTATGACTCTTAAACCTGACCATACCAAAAAAGAATCATCAATGAAGCGCTTGAAGAACTGCAATTCTGGTGACGACATCCTTCGACTAACTTCCCGTTCCAAATGACAGAGGAACATACAAGCATATACTACTGCAAAGTTGCTACCCATTGCAATACCTTTGATATGTTGATAATAATTGCCATGGATAGTTTTGCACAAATCCTTCGATTCCTACCAACAAGCGACACATCTTCCTCAAACGGAGGCACCACCCCCTTCAAGGTACAAATCAACTTCAATATTCCTAGATTTGAAGGTCAGATAGATGCAGATGTTGTAGAAAAATGGTTGAATTTGATAGAAGGGTATTTCTCTATCCATAACTTCTCGAATAGAGAATAAATTACTTTTGTGCTCCTCAAAGTCATTCCCCATGTCAAAGATTGGTGGGGAAATTTTTGCGAGCGAAAGGAAACAGAGGAACCCTCATTATCTACAGTCACGATCACCTGGGAGTCCTTCAGGGATGCTATTAAGGAAAAATACTACCATGTTGGAAGTTATGACGACCTGTACACAAAATGTACCACACTGTGGCAGGAAAAAGACCAAGTAGTGCCCGATTTCACAAATATCTTCCATACCCTGTGCACCAAGCTGGGTGCCAAAGATTCTGAGAAACATCTAGTGCTAAAGTATCCCAGTGGTATACATAGATACATTCAGGCCGAAATATATTTTATGGACATATCATCCTTAGGAATTTCCTACCGATATGTCATCAAAATTGAGCAGAAGCTCAAACAAAAGACGTGAAAATTTGGGCACGGGAAACCGTCACAGCAAAAAATAGGAAAGGGTGGATCCAACCCAAAGAATAAAGGATAGATAAAATACAGACTGCTTCAGGACAACTTGTCTAGGCCACAAGCAAATAAGGACACCAGAAATACAAAGAAAGATACCGGGAAGTGGTGCGACTTCCATAAGAGCCCCTGGCATAACACTTCTGATTGTTGTTCAAAGCAATCGTTGGTGGCTAAGGTGAAAGCCTATGAATCAAATGCAAGTTTCTACTCTGAGTCAAAACCAGAAAGGTGGAGATAGATCATTGATTCATAACCCAGTGTTATCGTTGCTACCACCAAGCTCCAGCCCGATGAACTAGATGAGCCATAGGAAGGTGAGCACCTTTTTATTTCATAGATGTGGGTGAAGGGTACCCCATTGCACTTCATCATTAATAGATTTATCCAGAAGAACCTCATCCTAGCATAGGTTGTCAAGAAACTCTCCCTGCCTACAATGTCGCACCCGCAACCCTACACCATCGGATGGCTCTGCCAACGAAGCCACATCCGCGTCATCCAACAATGTCGCCCATCATATGACATCAAGACCTTCAAAGATGAGGTATTGTGTGATGTTTCCCCTCTCAAATTTTGTAATGTTCTTTTGGGCAAACAATATTTATGGAAATGCCATGTAGTATATGAGTCTAGGCCTTGTAGTGTTATTATTACTTTGAACAAGAAATTATACTGGATACCCAATGCAGTCCCACCTAGTTTTATTTCCTTGATCTCTACTAAGAAATGTAGGAAGATCATCTCTCGGACAAGGAAGTTTGTATTCTTTGTGATTTTCTCTCAGAATGAGTGAAATATTGCAGCCACATCTAGGGTCTCCGTGACCAACCTCTCCACACAACAAAAGCATTGGATAAGGTCATGGAAGAATACTCATATATCTTGTCCTCACCTACTGGGGTATCTCTACACTGTCAGGTCAAGCACCCCATTGATCTGACCCCTGGTGCACCACTTCCCAATGGACGATTCTACCACCACTCTCTGTTAGAGAATGAGGAGATTAAGAAAAAGATCCAAGAACTGCTCCAAAAGGGGCACATATGTCCCATCGCATCAACTTGCAAGAGCCCAATCGTGTTGGTACATAAGAAATATGGAACCTGACGACTCTGCATTGATTATCGGGCTCTGAATAAAATCACAGTCAGAAAACGATACCTGATTCCCTGAATCGGGGACCTCCTCGATCATCTCATGGGGAAAAAATACTTCAGTAATATTGATCTGAACTCTGGCTACCACCAGGTCCCAATAGAATAGACAGATGTATGGAAGACCACTTTCAAGTCAAAGGAAGGTATTTTTTAATGGTTGGTCATTCCCTTTGGTTTGAAAAATGCTCCAAGCACTTTCATGAGGATGATGGATGATATCTTGTGACCATTCATCAATAATTTTGTAGTGTTGTATCTATATGACATTCTCATTTACAACAATACTTGGGAAGAAAACTTGCAGCCTATTCAACAGGTTCTAGACACCCTGCGGTAGCACAAGCTATACGCCAACTTGGAAAAAATCTCCTTCGGCATGGAAAAGGTCCATTACCTAGGCTACATCATTTATCAACATGGTGTACATGTGGATCTATCCAATATCCAAGTTATTCATGACTGGCCGGCCCAACCACACTCACTGAGCTTTATAGCTTCTTAGTCCTTGCTAAGTTCTACTGCAGGTTCGTGTTGGGATTCTCCCATATTGCATGGGCCCTCAACCAAGTAACCAGGGATGGTGGTAAGGAGAAATTTGTGTGGGTTTTGTCCCAACAACAATAGTTCGATGATTTGAAGTAGTGTTTGTGCTCATCCCCAGTAATTTCACTACCATACCTGCAACAACACTTTGAGGTCGAGACAGATGCTTCAGACTATGTTGTGGGCATCGTTCTCACTTAGCACGACCACCCCATGGAATATCATAGTGAGATACTATCATATGTTGTATGTAAGTACCTTACTTATGAAAAATAAATGTACTCCATTGTGCAAGCCTGTCGCCAGTGGAGACATTATATTATTGGGAAGGAGACAATCATCCACACTAATCATAAGCCACTTTAGTTCATACAGACACAAGAAAAATTGCAAATTGACCTCCATCAGAAGTGGTCCACATACTTGTAGCAATTCCACCTCAACATCAAGTATAATACATGAAGCACCAACCACATTGTTGATTGCATCAATAGACCACCAGTCGCGACACTCACCACGATGCTAGACCCTTGCGTCCATGAGACCTCTCGATGGCCCCAACTCTATGAGACAGACCCGTACTTCACCACCCCCTACCAAATGTTGGGCACAAATGTAGTTGTCACTAACTTTGATCTTCAGGATGGGATGTTGTGTCTTCTAGGACATATCTATGTTCCATCAAGAAAGTGATCGAAGCTGATCTGGGAAGCCCATACATTTGGGTGACAGGAAACTTCGGTGTCGAAAAGACAGTGGCAATGTTGCAGAAACATTTGTACTGGTCAAAAGTTCGACAGGAGTTCAACAAGTATATCAGGTCTTGCACTGCCTGTGCTATTTCCAAACCAACCAATAAGAAATAGGGCCTGTACACCCCTCTACCTACTCCTGATAGTCCATGGGAATCCATCTCAATGGACTACATGTCTGGCCTCCCATCCACCAAGTCAAGAAATGACTGTGTATTTGTGGTTGTTGATCTCTTTTCTAAGATGGCAATTATGGACGCCTACAAAAAGGGAATCACAGAAAAGGCCACTGCCAAGCTCTTCTTCGAACGGGTCTAGGTACATTTTGGAATCCCACAAACCATTCTATTAGATCTGGAAAATCAATTTCTCAGCACATTTTGGTTGAGCCTCTAGTCATTGTTGGACACCAAGCTCACCAAATCCACATCCTTCCACACCCAAACAGATGGCCAAACCAAGGTCATAAATTGAATGATCGTGCATATCATGTGCATGTATAATTCCAAGCACCCTCAAACATGGGATGAGAGTCTTCCCCATGTCCAACATAGCTACAACCGAGCCCTGCATAGCTCAACCGAACACAACCCCTTTCAGGTGGGGTTGGGATTCCAACCATTGGATCCCATAGATGTTGCACTACCCCTTCCAGTCACCTAGACTGACTCATCTCCTGCTCCAAGTGAAGCTAAAAAATCCACCTGGTTCATTGATAAGATCCATCACATCTGCCAGTAAGTTCAAGATATACTATAGAAGTCCAATGCCAAGTATAATCAGCGCCATGATCAACACTAGGTGCCACATAAGTTTCAGGTGGGCGAAAAAGTTTGGTTGCACTTTCAGAAAGAACGCACTACAGGACCCCATCAGAAGCTTCTCCCACTCATTTATGGTCCATACACCATCACCAAGGCTATGGGTGATAATTATTTTGAGCTCAACATTTCTCCTTTCCTTGGATTTCACCCAGTGTTCAACGTGGATCTCCTTCGACCTTATTTCCCACCATTATTGGACACCTCAAAGATAGTAGAAAAAATGACACCAACAGAGGTCAAACCCAACTGCATACAATAGGAATCCAATGATCATATTGTGAAAAAATAGGTCAAGGTAACTCACTAGCAAAGGATCCAACTTTATCGAGTTGTCAAAGCAATGAATCTCCTACACCAAGGCAAGTGGCTCACCCAAGGCCAAATTCAACAAAAATTTCTTCATCTGATGGGGGATATCAACACAATGGATAACATTTATTCCTAAGGGGGTAGGATTAATCCATATGGATTTCGGTGGCCTCTCACCTATTACAACTGGCTTATTTTGGCAGTTTTCCAGTTTGGCAGGTTTTTCTTAGTTTTTAGGTCCCTGACTTCCGGGGCCGTTTTGAGGCCCTAAACAACGTTTTTAGGGATTGAGATAGCTAGAGTATAATGAAAGCTAGATTCTAATGGAAACATGTGTAGTCATTGGATATACCTTTCCAACGACATATCATGTGCCTAAAATAGAGATTGTATGCAAAAGTTATGACCCCAGGAAGTTGATGTACTAACTTACCCAAACAAGGCCCACATGACTTTTGGCGCTTCATCTCCTAGGGTTAGGTTTTTGGATGTCTAGGGTTTTTTACATTCTTGTTTATTGTAAAAATTCCTTCATATCCTCATTTTAATCATCTTTTTGTGAATGATCACAACCGTCACATATCTTCTAAGAGATAAGCCACCACCATTCTAGCAAGCTTGTTTTTCGTTGCATTTTACAGTTTTAGCTTATTTCCTTATTAAATAGAAACCAATTTTACTATATATATGTTATTCTGTGTTAAGCATATTTTGATAATAATATGTATTCATTTTGTTCTGCTCATAAAATCCATATCATTCTTGCACAATGTTTTTTTTTTCTTCCTCAAGGGAGGCTTGTGGGAGCTTTCAATTTTTCCCAAAGGAGGGTTCTTATCTCCTCCTCCACCTGAAGAACTGTGGCTTACTTTATTAATTGGGTGGGTCATTGGAGCACTTCTCCAAGATGTTTTACTCTTTGGAGTGATAGTTGGGGATTGGGCAATCTTCTCACCAAGACCTTTTTCTTTCTATTTGTACGACTCATTGGCGTTGAGTATCATTTCCAAGTCACAAGCATCACGAGCAAGAGTGCCTGAGACATTATCTCCATCTTCATTCAGAATAGAATTAAGAAAATAATTGTTGAAACCAACTGCCAGTATATGTTCTAAAAACATTCCGCTAAGGTCAAACCATTTTACCCTTTTATCATATCTTAGATTCAGGCTGTGGAAATGGCCTGCAAATTCATCAATCTTGTTGATATTTATGAATATGAAATCCCCAACTTACCAAGGCAGAGGCATGGATTTATTTTTTCTCTTTTCATGGAAAAACTGTAACCCACAGTTGTACTTCCTTGCTATTTCAGTAACAAATATTTTGTCAGATATGTGGCATGGAAGGAAGGGAGGATTTTCCTTGGAACCGAATATCCTTATGACATTGTAATTCTCCATTTATTCCAGTGTACCCTTCCTATCCATGAACTTACTCACCTGGTCAGACATCCAAGGAGTGTCCTTTCCAAACAGAAAGCCTTTAAATATTGAGACAAAATCATTAAAAATTCATAAAAATGTTGGGAGGCCTTGTGCCTCCATAATGTTTGATACTAGAAGGTTACTGGGTCGAATTCATAGTTTACCTTCTTACACACATACAATTTCGGGAACTGACAACAATGCGCTATCACGAAAACCAAATAATATGACATAAATAATTTCTTCTCCTTCTTGTATTGAGACAATTGGCAAGACATTTCAATGGAAATCAACTTTCCCCAATCAAAGACGGCCTGTTCTTTGACCATAAAATATAGAATGTAAATAATCATGCAGAAGATGTTGGCTATAGTTTCTTGTCCTGTTATCTTCATGAAAAGCCAAGCAATTTCCCGGAAAATATTTTTGAATGAGCTAACTTGCAATCTCGTGTTGTCCATGCGGATAGCCATTGGGTTCTCCAAGAATTTAGGTAAGAGGTATAATCCATTGTTGTGATTTTTTAAGAATTCTCTGCAATCTTCACCCTTGAAGGTAAGCATTGACTTGGGAAGTCTCAACATCTTATGAAATACCTGAGGTGACAGAGAGATAGGGGAATGGTCCCGCAATTCAATGGTCCAATGGCTTGGAATATATATCTCGATGCACCAGGTGACCAACTCCTTATAGTCAAAGACTTCCAAGACACAACCCGCACGCACAATTCCAGACGTCTAGATTACTTCCTTTTGGGAGGAAGGGGATGAGTAGTAGGAATATGCTCTAGACCACTGAGAACTATGGTCCTTGGACCCGNTCAGGGATGCTATTAAGGAAAAATACTACCATGTTGGAAGTTATGAAGACCTGTACACAAAATGTACCACACTGTGGCAGGAAAGAGACCAAGTAGTGCCCGAGTTCACAAATATCTTCCATACCCTGTGCACCAAGCTGGGTGCCAAAGATTCTGAGCAACATATAGTGCTAAAGTATCCCAGTGGTATACATAGATACATCCAGGCCGAAATATATTTTATGGACATATAATCCTTAGGAATTTCCTACCGATATGTCATCAAAATTGAGCAGAAGCTCAAACAAAAGACGTGAAAATTTGGGCACGGGAAACCGTCACAGCAAAAGATAGGAAAGGGTGGATCCAACCCAAAGAATAAAGGATAGAGAAAATACAGACTGCTTCAGGACAACTTGTCTAGGCCACAAGCAAATAAGGACACTAGAAATACAAATAAAGATACCGGGAAGTGGTCCGACTTCCATAAGAGCCCCTGGCATAACACTTCTGATTGTTGTTCAAAGAAGTCGTTGGTGGCTAAGGTGAAAGCCTATGAATCAAATGCAAGTTTCTACTCTGAGTCAAAACCAGAAAGGTGGAGATAGATCATTGATTCATAACCCAGTGTTATCGTTGCTACCACCAAGCTCCAGCCCGATGAACTAGATGAGCCATAGGAAGGTGAGCACCTTTTTATTTCATAGATGTGGGTGAAGGGTACCCCATTGCACTTCATCATTAATAGATTTATCCAGAAGAACCTCATCCTAGCATAGGTTGTCAAGAAACTCTCCCTGCCTACAATGTCGCACCCGCAACCCTACACCATCGGATGGCTCTGCCAACGAAGCCACATCCGCGTCATCCAACAATGTCGCCCATCATATGACATCAAGACCTTCAAAGATGAGGTATTGTGTGATGTTTCCCCTCTCAAATTTTGTAATGTTCTTTTGGGCAAACAATATTTATGGAAATGCCATGTAGTATATGAGTCTAGGCCTTGTAGTGTTATTATTACTTTGAACAAGAAATTATACTGGATACCCAATGCAGTCCCACCTAGTTTTATTTCCTTGATCTCTACTAAGAAATGTAGGAAGATCATCTCTCGGACAAGGAAGTTTGTATTCTTTGTGATTTTCTCTCAGAATGAGTGAAATATTGCAGCCACATCTAGGGTCTCCGTGACCAACCTCTCCACACAACAAAAGCATTGGATAAGGTCATGGAAGAATACTCATATATCTTGTCCTCACCTACTGGGGTATCTCTACACTGTCAGGTCAAGCACCCCATTGATCTGACCCCTGGTGCACCACTTCCCAATGGACGATTCTACCACCACTCTCTGTTAGAGAATGAGGAGATTAAGAAAAAGATCCAAGAACTGCTCCAAAAGGGGCACATATGTCCCATCGCATCAACTTGCAAGAGCCCAATCGTGTTGGTACATAAGAAATATGGAACCTGACGACTCTGCATTGATTATCGGGCTCTGAATAAAATCACAGTCAGAAAACGATACCTGATTCCCTGAATCGGGGACCTCCTCGATCATCTCATGGGGAAAAAATACTTCAGTAATATTGATCTGAACTCTGGCTACCACCAGGTCCCAATAGAATAGACAGATGTATGGAAGACCACTTTCAAGTCAAAGGAAGGTATTTTTTAATGGTTGGTCATTCCCTTTGGTTTGAAAAATGCTCCAAGCACTTTCATGAGGATGATGGATGATATCTTGTGACCATTCATCAATAATTTTGTAGTGTTGTATCTATATGACATTCTCATTTACAACAATACTTGGGAAGAAAACTTGCAGCCTATTCAACAGGTTCTAGACACCCTGCGGTAGCACAAGCTATACGCCAACTTGGAAAAAATCTCCTTCGGCATGGAAAAGGTCCATTACCTAGGCTACATCATTTATCAACATGGTGTACATGTGGATCTATCCAATATCCAAGTTATTCATGACTGGCCGGCCCAACCACACTCACTGAGCTTTATAGCTTCTTAGTCCTTGCTAAGTTCTACTGCAGGTTCGTGTTGGGATTCTCCCATATTGCATGGGCCCTCAACCAAGTAACCAGGGATGGTGGTAAGGAGAAATTTGTGTGGGTTTTGTCCCAACAACAATAGTTCGATGATTTGAAGTAGTGTTTGTGCTCATCCCCAGTAATTTCACTACCATACCTGCAACAACACTTTGAGGTCGAGACAGATGCTTCAGACTATGTTGTGGGCATCGTTCTCACTTAGCACGACCACCCCATGGAATATCATAGTGAGATACTATCATATGTTGTATGTAAGTACCTTACTTATGAAAAATAAATGTACTCCATTGTGCAAGCCTGTCGCCAGTGGAGACATTATATTATTGGGAAGGAGACAATCATCCACACTAATCATAAGCCACTTTAGTTCATACAGACACAAGAAAAATTGCAAATTGACCTCCATCAGAAGTGGTCCACATACTTGTAGCAATTCCACCTCAACATCAAGTATAATACATGAAGCACCAACCACATTGTTGATTGCATCAATAGACCACCAGTCGCGACACTCACCACGATGCTAGACCCTTGCGTCCATGAGACCTCTCGATGGCCCCAACTCTATGAGACAGACCCGTACTTCACCACCCCCTACCAAATGTTGGGCACAAATGTAGTTGTCACTAACTTTGATCTTCAGGATGGGATGTTGTGTCTTCTAGGACATATCTATGTTCCATCAAGAAAGTGATCGAAGCTGATCTGGGAAGCCCATACATTTGGGTGACAGGAAACTTCGGTGTCGAAAAGACAGTGGCAATGTTGCAGAAACATTTGTACTGGTCAAAAGTTCGACAGGAGTTCAACAAGTATATCAGGTCTTGCACTGCCTGTGCTATTTCCAAACCAACCAATAAGAAATAGGGCCTGTACACCCCTCTACCTACTCCTGATAGTCCATGGGAATCCATCTCAATGGACTACATGTCTGGCCTCCCATCCACCAAGTCAAGAAATGACTGTGTATTTGTGGTTGTTGATCTCTTTTCTAAGATGGCAATTATGGACGCCTACAAAAAGGGAATCACAGAAAAGGCCACTGCCAAGCTCTTCTTCGAACGGGTCTAGGTACATTTTGGAATCCCACAAACCATTCTATTAGATCTGGAAAATCAATTTCTCAGCACATTTTGGTTGAGCCTCTAGTCATTGTTGGACACCAAGCTCACCAAATCCACATCCTTCCACACCCAAACAGATGGCCAAACCAAGGTCATAAATTGAATGATCGTGCATATCATGTGCATGTATAATTCCAAGCACCCTCAAACATGGGATGAGAGTCTTCCCCATGTCCAACATAGCTACAACCGAGCCCTGCATAGCTCAACCGAACACAACCCCTTTCAGGTGGGGTTGGGATTCCAACCATTGGATCCCATAGATGTTGCACTACCCCTTCCAGTCACCTAGACTGACTCATCTCCTGCTCCAAGTGAAGCTAAAAAATCCACCTGGTTCATTGATAAGATCCATCACATCTGCCAGTAAGTTCAAGATATACTATAGAAGTCCAATGCCAAGTATAATCAGCGCCATGATCAACACTAGGTGCCACATAAGTTTCAGGTGGGCGAAAAAGTTTGGTTGCACTTTCAGAAAGAACGCACTACAGGACCCCATCAGAAGCTTCTCCCACTCATTTATGGTCCATACACCATCACCAAGGCTATGGGTGATAATTATTTTGAGCTCAACATTTCTCCTTTCCTTGGATTTCACCCAGTGTTCAACGTGGATCTCCTTCGACCTTATTTCCCACCATTATTGGACACCTCAAAGATAGTAGAAAAAATGACACCAACAGAGGTCAAACCCAACTGCATACAATAGGAATCCAATGATCATATTGTGAAAAAATAGGTCAAGGTAACTCACTAGCAAAGGATCCAACTTTATCGAGTTGTCAAAGCAATGAATCTCCTACACCAAGGCAAGTGGCTCACCCAAGGCCAAATTCAACAAAAATTTCTTCATCTGATGGGGGATATCAACACAATGGATAACATTTATTCCTAAGGGGGTAGGATTAATCCATATGGATTTCGGTGGCCTCTCACCTATTACAACTGGCTTATTTTGGCAGTTTTCCAGTTTGGCAGGTTTTTCTTAGTTTTTAGGTCCCTGACTTCCGGGGCCGTTTTGAGGCCCTAAACAACGTTTTTAGGGATTGAGATAGCTAGAGTATAATGAAAGCTAGATTCTAATGGAAACATGTGTAGTCATTGGATATACCTTTCCAACGACATATCATGTGCCTAAAATAGAGATTGTATGCAAAAGTTATGACCCCAGGAAGTTGATGTACTAACTTACCCAAACAAGGCCCACATGACTTTTGGCGCTTCATCTCCTAGGGTTAGGTTTTTGGATGTCTAGGGTTTTTTACATTCTTGTTTATTGTAAAAATTCCTTCATATCCTCATTTTAATCATCTTTTTGTGAATGATCACAACCGTCACATATCTTCTAAGAGATAAGCCACCACCATTCTAGCAAGCTTGTTTTTCGTTGCATTTTACAGTTTTAGCTTATTTCCTTATTAAATAGAAACCAATTTTACTATATATATGTTATTCTGTGTTAAGCATATTTTGATAATAATATGTATTCATTTTGTTCTGCTCATAAAATCCATATCATTCTTGCACAATGTTTTTTTTTTCTTCCTCAAGGGAGGCTTGTGGGAGCTTTCAATTTTTCCCAAAGGAGGGTTCTTATCTCCTCCTCCACCTGAAGAACTGTGGCTTACTTTATTAATTGGGTGGGTCATTGGAGCACTTCTCCAAGATGTTTTACTCTTTGGAGTGATAGTTGGGGATTGGGCAATCTTCTCACCAAGACCTTTTTCTTTCTATTTGTACGACTCATTGGCGTTGAGTATCATTTCCAAGTCACAAGCATCACGAGCAAGAGTGCCTGAGACATTATCTCCATCTTCATTCAGAATAGAATTAAGAAAATAATTGTTGAAACCAACTGCCAGTATATGTTCTAAAAACATTCCGCTAAGGTCAAACCATTTTACCCTTTTATCATATCTTAGATTCAGGCTGTGGAAATGGCCTGCAAATTCATCAATCTTGTTGATATTTATGAATATGAAATCCCCAACTTACCAAGGCAGAGGCATGGATTTATTTTTTCTCTTTTCATGGAAAAACTGTAACCCACAGTTGTACTTCCTTGCTATTTCAGTAACAAATATTTTGTCAGATATGTGGCATGGAAGGAAGGGAGGATTTTCCTTGGAACCGAATATCCTTATGACATTGTAATTCTCCATTTATTCCAGTGTACCCTTCCTATCCATGAACTTACTCACCTGGTCAGACATCCAAGGAGTGTCCTTTCCAAACAGAAAGCCTTTAAATATTGAGACAAAATCATTAAAAATTCATAAAAATGTTGGGAGGCCTTGTGCCTCCATAATGTTTGATACTAGAAGGTTACTGGGTCGAATTCATAGTTTACCTTCTTACACACATACAATTTCGGGAACTGACAACAATGCGCTATCACGAAAACCAAATAATATGACATAAATAATTTCTTCTCCTTCTTGTATTGAGACAATTGGCAAGACATTTCAATGGAAATCAACTTTCCCCAATCAAAGACGGCCTGTTCTTTGACCATAAAATATAGAATGTAAATAATCATGCAGAAGATGTTGGCTATAGTTTCTTGTCCTGTTATCTTCATGAAAAGCCAAGCAATTTCCCGGAAAATATTTTTGAATGAGCTAACTTGCAATCTCGTGTTGTCCATGCGGATAGCCATTGGGTTCTCCAAGAATTTAGGTAAGAGGTATAATCCATTGTTGTGATTTTTTAAGAATTCTCTGCAATCTTCACCCTTGAAGGTAAGCATTGACTTGGGAAGTCTCAACATCTTATGAAATACCTGAGGTGACAGAGAGATAGGGGAATGGTCCCGCAATTCAATGGTCCAATGGCTTGGAATATATATCTCGATGCACCAGGTGACCAACTCCTTATAGTCAAAGACTTCCAAGACACAACCCGCACGCACAATTCCAGACGTCTAGATTACTTCCTTTTGGGAGGAAGGGGATGAGTAGTAGGAATATGCTCTAGACCACTGAGAACTATGGTCCTTGGACCCGAAAATATTCAATGTATCTCCACAGAACTATTGTCAAGTTGTTGCCATAATTTGAAGATAACGTTCCTTTGCTTCAGATAATGTTTAAAATGAATGCTTGAGAGGGATAATGTAATCCTCCGTAAGTCCCGATTTAATGCATTTTAATAGGAGATGTCCTCGATCCCTTCACTTATTAATGACAATATTTACGAACCTGCATGATGATTTGTTAGCATTCAAAGCATAGTAAATGTGCATTGGGAAGAGAATAAGGGTGTCAAGGATGGACAAGAGAGAAATAGGATTTGAGACTTTTGTTAACTCGGGAACCCGCGACGACAAAAGGTTCAAAATCAACTAATTATAAGATAGCGCGACAGTCAGATGTAATAGTCATAAGAGGAATGAGACTTGGAAGTTCGGGGATTTCAAGGGTCAAAATGTATATCGCAAAACTTTTGGATTCAAATGTATATCATAGAACATGGGGTATGAAATTGCGACCCCGCCAACCCATGAACCCGCAATCGTAAAATCAACTAATTATGGAACAATATGGCGATCGGTCGAAATCGTGATGTGAGGTTATGGATGGAGGTGAGGATCCATAAGTCCGCCAAATTGGGAACATGTCGTTCTCAAAAAATGACTAAGTATAGAACTAGAAGGGGAAAGTAGAAGGGAAAAATGTGTAAGTATAGAAGAGGGAAAAGAAACTGGGAAGGTAGAAAAGTGGAGGGAAATTTCGGAAGTGGGAAATGATATCAACACGAGTCAACAACTTCTTTTGCAAATTCAGGGTCACTCTTTCCCTATCCATCATATATCATTTTATGCTTTTTGGTAATTAATCCCTCCTTCTGTTGATATTCCCTTCTTATTATAGCCTTCCTTTTCTTGTTGAAAAATAAATTTGATGAAGGCATATCTTCAGGTTTAATGGGTGTCAGGTCATCTGTATTGATAACCTTTGAACCATGAAACTTATAATTTGTCGCTAGAGGAGTTAATGATGGTATGGGATAAGTAAGTGCAGTAGATCCTTCTTGCATTGTGGTATCTTTCACTGGAGTTTCAATATTTGGTAAAGTCAGAGGGAAAGTATTCCCCTGCTTCATAAAAGCTTCAAATGATGCTAATAATTCTTGCTCATTTTTTCTTGGAATGGATATACCTATGATTATTTCATCCTTAGACAATGTATCTACATCCTTTTCCACTTCCATATATTTGTCTTCAGGCAAGCTAAGTTGATTCAGATATGTTGATTCTATCACCTATAAAGTTGGGTTAAGTCTTTGTTCTCCCTGCAAGACTTTGGGTAGACTATTGATGATGTGCTTTTGAAAGATAAGGAAGCCTGACTGTTGGTATTGACGAAAATTTTGAAATCTGATTACAACTTTATCATAAGATCTTACTCCTCAGAAAACTTCATCATAGGGTGAATCTTCATGAATGTATTTTTTCATATTGAATTGAGCTAAAAAACATTCAACCACCCTATGTGGATCATGCCTTTTGTACTCAATTTCAACCAATTTGATATCTTCTAAGGAAGAAGCTTCCACCTTAGCATGTCCTAAATTAGATAATGAAAACACACCAACCTGTATGGGAAAAGTTGGCCAAAATATTTTCTATGTTGCCTTCAACTCTTTGGTTATCCCTCCTAAAACTGTTTGATGCACTACTTCTCTGCAAACCAATCTGTCTGGTAAGAATATGGGGAGAGAATGAGGAGATATATAGTAGTAAAACACTCTGATGTAGGATAAGTTTTCCTCAATATACTAATCTCCGATAGCACCTAAATTTCCCATGATTTTTCCTGAAATTCTTTGGGGAGGGTGACCATAGATAGATTCATGAATGGGAAAGACCATGTTATGAAAGTGACACATACCCCCAAACCCTCGGGTCAAGGTCCACGCAGGATCGTTCAAACAACCTCCTCGAGTTGGATCGGCTCCTTTGATTCCCTGTTGGAATCTTCAATCTTTGATCCACAGGTCCTTCGTGAAACTCCACCTGCACAAGCATGCAACCGGCTCGAGCTTCCACCTACACACAGCCTTAGCACGACCGCGACCTTTTCCTGAAATGGAAATTTCGGGTTTTGGGACTTCCTAAGTCCTGATGTTGAGAACCTCTGCCTTCTTGATCCTCCGATCTCTGAAATGCCAAAATGCCTATGCCCTAGCTTCCTCCTTCTTTCACGTTTTTGGGTTCTTTGAAGCCAAATTTCTCGGATCTCTTGTCCATAGGATCCCCGAAATCCTGATATCCGGTATGCTGAAATGCTCCTGGAAATACTCCTTCTCCGCTTTTCGGGATTTTGCGTTTCAAAATTCTGCGACTCTCAGCGTATCAAATCTTCGCTGTCCTCTCATACTCCCGGTAGCCGAAATACCAAAGTACCGAAATGCTCTTTTCGGGACTTCTCTCTCGATGTTTGGATCACTCCATGTATCGTCCCATGAATGGATGGTCCAAATCATTTCGGGACTTTGCCACTCGCGAAGTTGAAAGACTCCCTTCTATGCTTTCTGATGTCTGAATCCCCAAAATGGAGATCTCGCGACACATTTCCTCCTTCCAGATGGATGGCTCAGATTTCTCTTTCTATTTTAGGACTTTCACTGTGAAGTGACCCGATCTCTCATCATCAGGGCCTCCAAAATCCCGAACCCCTGAAATCCAAAATCTTGATATTCCTGCCCTATCGGGACTTTCCAAGATTTCTTTTCTCTACTCATATGTGGGCTTAACTCACATGCGCCTTCTTCCAGATCCGATGGTTGTCGATGATATGTGTGAGATCTGACGGCTCACGATCTCTCCTACTTTGTGTGCTCTCTTGTTGCTCCCTGGACGCGGAAACTTCAATGATCCAGATCTTCCCCTCGGCCTGATCTGACGGCAGCTGTGCTCTCCTTTTGAGCGTGCGCTTTCTTCCCAAACTTGGAAGAATTCCCAAATGCTAAAGGCCTTTACCTTTGATTCTTTTCTACAAGCTCTGCAACCCTTTATCTCACCTGCGCACTCGAAGACGTTGTCCCTCCTGAGCTTTTGGGATTCTAAACTCTCCAAAGAGTTCCCTGGCCTCTGCGATTTCAGCAACTATGGATCTGTGCATGAAAGCACTACCCCTCCTGAGCTTCTCTCCTTGGATCCTCAAAGGATTCTTCAACTTCTACACTCCTTGCAGAGTCTTTGCATGCACAAAGGTGCTATCTCTTCTGAGATTTTCCTGTAGCTTTGACCTCTAAGGAATTTATCCTTTTTCCTTCTCCCTTAGATGGAGAATATGATTCCCTCCTGGCACTCTCTTACTCAAGAAAATTCTTGCTGAGTCTGNTCGTTGGTGGCTAAGGTGAAAGCCTATGAATCAAATGCAAGTTTCTACTCTGAGTCAAAACCAGAAAGGTGGAGATAGATCATTGATTCATAACCCAGTGTTATCGTTGCTACCACCAAGCTCCAGCCCGATGAACTAGATGAGCCATAGGAAGGTGAGCACCTTTTTATTTCATAGATGTGGGTGAAGGGTACCCCATTGCACTTCATCATTAATAGATTTATCCAGAAGAACCTCATCCTAGCATAGGTTGTCAAGAAACTCTCCCTGCCTACAATGTCGCACCCGCAACCCTACACCATCGGATGGCTCTGCCAACGAAGCCACATCCGCGTCATCCAACAATGTCGCCCATCATATGACATCAAGACCTTCAAAGATGAGGTATTGTGTGATGTTTCCCCTCTCAAATTTTGTAATGTTCTTTTGGGCAAACAATATTTATGGAAATGCCATGTAGTATATGAGTCTAGGCCTTGTAGTGTTATTATTACTTTGAACAAGAAATTATACTGGATACCCAATGCAGTCCCACCTAGTTTTATTTCCTTGATCTCTACTAAGAAATGTAGGAAGATCATCTCTCGGACAAGGAAGTTTGTATTCTTTGTGATTTTCTCTCAGAATGAGTGAAATATTGCAGCCACATCTAGGGTCTCCGTGACCAACCTCTCCACACAACAAAAGCATTGGATAAGGTCATGGAAGAATACTCATATATCTTGTCCTCACCTACTGGGGTATCTCTACACTGTCAGGTCAAGCACCCCATTGATCTGACCCCTGGTGCACCACTTCCCAATGGACGATTCTACCACCACTCTCTGTTAGAGAATGAGGAGATTAAGAAAAAGATCCAAGAACTGCTCCAAAAGGGGCACATATGTCCCATCGCATCAACTTGCAAGAGCCCAATCGTGTTGGTACATAAGAAATATGGAACCTGACGACTCTGCATTGATTATCGGGCTCTGAATAAAATCACAGTCAGAAAACGATACCTGATTCCCTGAATCGGGGACCTCCTCGATCATCTCATGGGGAAAAAATACTTCAGTAATATTGATCTGAACTCTGGCTACCACCAGGTCCCAATAGAATAGACAGATGTATGGAAGACCACTTTCAAGTCAAAGGAAGGTATTTTTTAATGGTTGGTCATTCCCTTTGGTTTGAAAAATGCTCCAAGCACTTTCATGAGGATGATGGATGATATCTTGTGACCATTCATCAATAATTTTGTAGTGTTGTATCTATATGACATTCTCATTTACAACAATACTTGGGAAGAAAACTTGCAGCCTATTCAACAGGTTCTAGACACCCTGCGGTAGCACAAGCTATACGCCAACTTGGAAAAAATCTCCTTCGGCATGGAAAAGGTCCATTACCTAGGCTACATCATTTATCAACATGGTGTACATGTGGATCTATCCAATATCCAAGTTATTCATGACTGGCCGGCCCAACCACACTCACTGAGCTTTATAGCTTCTTAGTCCTTGCTAAGTTCTACTGCAGGTTCGTGTTGGGATTCTCCCATATTGCATGGGCCCTCAACCAAGTAACCAGGGATGGTGGTAAGGAGAAATTTGTGTGGGTTTTGTCCCAACAACAATAGTTCGATGATTTGAAGTAGTGTTTGTGCTCATCCCCAGTAATTTCACTACCATACCTGCAACAACACTTTGAGGTCGAGACAGATGCTTCAGACTATGTTGTGGGCATCGTTCTCACTTAGCACGACCACCCCATGGAATATCATAGTGAGATACTATCATATGTTGTATGTAAGTACCTTACTTATGAAAAATAAATGTACTCCATTGTGCAAGCCTGTCGCCAGTGGAGACATTATATTATTGGGAAGGAGACAATCATCCACACTAATCATAAGCCACTTTAGTTCATACAGACACAAGAAAAATTGCAAATTGACCTCCATCAGAAGTGGTCCACATACTTGTAGCAATTCCACCTCAACATCAAGTATAATACATGAAGCACCAACCACATTGTTGATTGCATCAATAGACCACCAGTCGCGACACTCACCACGATGCTAGACCCTTGCGTCCATGAGACCTCTCGATGGCCCCAACTCTATGAGACAGACCCGTACTTCACCACCCCCTACCAAATGTTGGGCACAAATGTAGTTGTCACTAACTTTGATCTTCAGGATGGGATGTTGTGTCTTCTAGGACATATCTATGTTCCATCAAGAAAGTGATCGAAGCTGATCTGGGAAGCCCATACATTTGGGTGACAGGAAACTTCGGTGTCGAAAAGACAGTGGCAATGTTGCAGAAACATTTGTACTGGTCAAAAGTTCGACAGGAGTTCAACAAGTATATCAGGTCTTGCACTGCCTGTGCTATTTCCAAACCAACCAATAAGAAATAGGGCCTGTACACCCCTCTACCTACTCCTGATAGTCCATGGGAATCCATCTCAATGGACTACATGTCTGGCCTCCCATCCACCAAGTCAAGAAATGACTGTGTATTTGTGGTTGTTGATCTCTTTTCTAAGATGGCAATTATGGACGCCTACAAAAAGGGAATCACAGAAAAGGCCACTGCCAAGCTCTTCTTCGAACGGGTCTAGGTACATTTTGGAATCCCACAAACCATTCTATTAGATCTGGAAAATCAATTTCTCAGCACATTTTGGTTGAGCCTCTAGTCATTGTTGGACACCAAGCTCACCAAATCCACATCCTTCCACACCCAAACAGATGGCCAAACCAAGGTCATAAATTGAATGATCGTGCATATCATGTGCATGTATAATTCCAAGCACCCTCAAACATGGGATGAGAGTCTTCCCCATGTCCAACATAGCTACAACCGAGCCCTGCATAGCTCAACCGAACACAACCCCTTTCAGGTGGGGTTGGGATTCCAACCATTGGATCCCATAGATGTTGCACTACCCCTTCCAGTCACCTAGACTGACTCATCTCCTGCTCCAAGTGAAGCTAAAAAATCCACCTGGTTCATTGATAAGATCCATCACATCTGCCAGTAAGTTCAAGATATACTATAGAAGTCCAATGCCAAGTATAATCAGCGCCATGATCAACACTAGGTGCCACATAAGTTTCAGGTGGGCGAAAAAGTTTGGTTGCACTTTCAGAAAGAACGCACTACAGGACCCCATCAGAAGCTTCTCCCACTCATTTATGGTCCATACACCATCACCAAGGCTATGGGTGATAATTATTTTGAGCTCAACATTTCTCCTTTCCTTGGATTTCACCCAGTGTTCAACGTGGATCTCCTTCGACCTTATTTCCCACCATTATTGGACACCTCAAAGATAGTAGAAAAAATGACACCAACAGAGGTCAAACCCAACTGCATACAATAGGAATCCAATGATCATATTGTGAAAAAATAGGTCAAGGTAACTCACTAGCAAAGGATCCAACTTTATCGAGTTGTCAAAGCAATGAATCTCCTACACCAAGGCAAGTGGCTCACCCAAGGCCAAATTCAACAAAAATTTCTTCATCTGATGGGGGATATCAACACAATGGATAACATTTATTCCTAAGGGGGTAGGATTAATCCATATGGATTTCGGTGGCCTCTCACCTATTACAACTGGCTTATTTTGGCAGTTTTCCAGTTTGGCAGGTTTTTCTTAGTTTTTAGGTCCCTGACTTCCGGGGCCGTTTTGAGGCCCTAAACAACGTTTTTAGGGATTGAGATAGCTAGAGTATAATGAAAGCTAGATTCTAATGGAAACATGTGTAGTCATTGGATATACCTTTCCAACGACATATCATGTGCCTAAAATAGAGATTGTATGCAAAAGTTATGACCCCAGGAAGTTGATGTACTAACTTACCCAAACAAGGCCCACATGACTTTTGGCGCTTCATCTCCTAGGGTTAGGTTTTTGGATGTCTAGGGTTTTTTACATTCTTGTTTATTGTAAAAATTCCTTCATATCCTCATTTTAATCATCTTTTTGTGAATGATCACAACCGTCACATATCTTCTAAGAGATAAGCCACCACCATTCTAGCAAGCTTGTTTTTCGTTGCATTTTACAGTTTTAGCTTATTTCCTTATTAAATAGAAACCAATTTTACTATATATATGTTATTCTGTGTTAAGCATATTTTGATAATAATATGTATTCATTTTGTTCTGCTCATAAAATCCATATCATTCTTGCACAATGTTTTTTTTTTCTTCCTCAAGGGAGGCTTGTGGGAGCTTTCAATTTTTCCCAAAGGAGGGTTCTTATCTCCTCCTCCACCTGAAGAACTGTGGCTTACTTTATTAATTGGGTGGGTCATTGGAGCACTTCTCCAAGATGTTTTACTCTTTGGAGTGATAGTTGGGGATTGGGCAATCTTCTCACCAAGACCTTTTTCTTTCTATTTGTACGACTCATTGGCGTTGAGTATCATTTCCAAGTCACAAGCATCACGAGCAAGAGTGCCTGAGACATTATCTCCATCTTCATTCAGAATAGAATTAAGAAAATAATTGTTGAAACCAACTGCCAGTATATGTTCTAAAAACATTCCGCTAAGGTCAAACCATTTTACCCTTTTATCATATCTTAGATTCAGGCTGTGGAAATGGCCTGCAAATTCATCAATCTTGTTGATATTTATGAATATGAAATCCCCAACTTACCAAGGCAGAGGCATGGATTTATTTTTTCTCTTTTCATGGAAAAACTGTAACCCACAGTTGTACTTCCTTGCTATTTCAGTAACAAATATTTTGTCAGATATGTGGCATGGAAGGAAGGGAGGATTTTCCTTGGAACCGAATATCCTTATGACATTGTAATTCTCCATTTATTCCAGTGTACCCTTCCTATCCATGAACTTACTCACCTGGTCAGACATCCAAGGAGTGTCCTTTCCAAACAGAAAGCCTTTAAATATTGAGACAAAATCATTAAAAATTCATAAAAATGTTGGGAGGCCTTGTGCCTCCATAATGTTTGATACTAGAAGGTTACTGGGTCGAATTCATAGTTTACCTTCTTACACACATACAATTTCGGGAACTGACAACAATGCGCTATCACGAAAACCAAATAATATGACATAAATAATTTCTTCTCCTTCTTGTATTGAGACAATTGGCAAGACATTTCAATGGAAATCAACTTTCCCCAATCAAAGACGGCCTGTTCTTTGACCATAAAATATAGAATGTAAATAATCATGCAGAAGATGTTGGCTATAGTTTCTTGTCCTGTTATCTTCATGAAAAGCCAAGCAATTTCCCGGAAAATATTTTTGAATGAGCTAACTTGCAATCTCGTGTTGTCCATGCGGATAGCCATTGGGTTCTCCAAGAATTTAGGTAAGAGGTATAATCCATTGTTGTGATTTTTTAAGAATTCTCTGCAATCTTCACCCTTGAAGGTAAGCATTGACTTGGGAAGTCTCAACATCTTATGAAATACCTGAGGTGACAGAGAGATAGGGGAATGGTCCCGCAATTCAATGGTCCAATGGCTTGGAATATATATCTCGATGCACCAGGTGACCAACTCCTTATAGTCAAAGACTTCCAAGACACAACCCGCACGCACAATTCCAGACGTCTAGATTACTTCCTTTTGGGAGGAAGGGGATGAGTAGTAGGAATATGCTCTAGACCACTGAGAACTATGGTCCTTGGACCCGGAAATATTCAATGTATCTCCACAGAACTATTGTCAAGTTGTTGCCATAAGTTGAAGATAACGTTCCTTTGCTTCAGATAATGTTTAAAATGAATTCTTGAGAGGGATAATGTAATCCTCCGTAAGTCCCAATTTAATGCATTTTAATAGGAGATGTCCTCGATCCCTTCACTTATTAATGACAATATTTACGAACCTGCATGATGATTTGTTAGCATTCAAAGCATAGTAAATGTGCACTGGGAAGAGAATGAGGGTGTCAAGGATGGAAAAGAGAGAAATAGGATTTGAGACTTTTGTTAACTCGGGAACCTGCGACGACAAAAGGTTCAAAATCAACTAATTATAAGATAGCACGACGGTCAGATGTAATAGTCGTAGGAGGAATGAGACTTGGAAGTTCAGGGATTTCGAGGGTCAAAATGTATATCGCAAAACTTTTGGATTCAAATGTATATCACAGAACATGGGGTATGAAATTGAGACCCCGCCAACCCATGAACCCGTGATCGTAAAATCAACTAATTATGGAACAATATGGCGATCGGTCGAAATCGTGATGTGAGGTTATGGATGGAGGTGAGGATCCATAAGTCTGCCAAATTGGGAACATGTCGTTCTCAAAAAATGACTAAGTATAGAACTAGAAGGGGAAAGTAGAAGGGAAAAATGTGTAAGTATAGAAGAGGGAAAAGAAACTGGGAAGGTAGAAAAGTGGAGGGAAATTTCGGAAGTGGGAAATGATATCAACACGAGTCAACAACTTCTTTTGCAAATTCAGGGTCACTCTTTCCCTATCCATCATATATCATTTTATGCTTTTTGGTAATTAATCCCTCCTTCTGTTGATATTCCCTTCTTATTATAGCCTTCCTTTTCTTGTTGAAAAATAAATTTGATGAAGGCATATCTTCAGGTTTAATGGGTGTCAGGTCATCTGTATTGATAACCTTTGAACCATGAAACTTATAATTTGTCGCTAGAGGAGTTAATGATGGTATGGGATAAGTAAGTGCAGTAGATCCTTCTTGCATTGTGGTATCTTTCACTGGAGTTTCAATATTTGGTAAAGTCAGAGGGAAAGTATTCCCCTGCTTCATAAAAGCTTCAAATGATGCTAATAATTCTTGCTCATTTTTTCTTGGAATGGATATACCTATGATTATTTCATCCTTAGACAATGTATCTACATCCTTTTCCACTTCCATATATTTGTCTTCAGGCAAGCTAAGTTGATTCAGATATGTTGATTCTATCACCTATAAAGTTGGGTTAAGTCTTTGTTCTCCCTGCAAGACTTTGGGTAGACTATTGATGATGTGCTTTTGAAAGATAAGGAAGCCTGACTGTTGGTATTGACGAAAATTTTGAAATCTGATTACAACTTTATCATAAGATCTTACTCCTCAGAAAACTTCATCATAGGGTGAATCTTCATGAATGTATTTTTTCATATTGAATTGAGCTAAAAAACATTCAACCACCCTATGTGGATCATGCCTTTTGTACTCAATTTCAACCAATTTGATATCTTCTAAGGAAGAAGCTTCCACCTTAGCATGTCCTAAATTAGATAATGAAAACACACCAACCTGTATGGGAAAAGTTGGCCAAAATATTTTCTATGTTGCCTTCAACTCTTTGGTTATCCCTCCTAAAACTGTTTGATGCACTACTTCTCTGCAAACCAATCTGTCTGGTAAGAATATGGGGAGAGAATGAGGAGATATATAGTAGTAAAACACTCTGATGTAGGATAAGTTTTCCTCAATATACTAATCTCCGATAGCACCTAAATTTCCCATGATTTTTCCTGAAATTCTTTGGGGAGGGTGACCATAGATAGATTCATGAATGGGAAAGACCATGTTATGAAAGTGACACATACCCCCAAACCCTCGGGTCAAGGTCCACGCAGGATCGTTCAAACAACCTCCTCGAGTTGGATCGGCTCCTTTGATTCCCTGTTGGAATCTTCAATCTTTGATCCACAGGTCCTTCGTGAAACTCCACCTGCACAAGCATGCAACCGGCTCGAGCTTCCACCTACACACAGCCTTAGCACGACCGCGACCTTTTCCTGAAATGGAAATTTCGGGTTTTGGGACTTCCTAAGTCCTGATGTTGAGAACCTCTGCCTTCTTGATCCTCCGATCTCTGAAATGCCAAAATGCCTATGCCCTAGCTTCCTCCTTCTTTCACGTTTTTGGGTTCTTTGAAGCCAAATTTCTCGGATCTCTTGTCCATAGGATCCCCGAAATCCTGATATCCGGTATGCTGAAATGCTCCTGGAAATACTCCTTCTCCGCTTTTCGGGATTTTGCGTTTCAAAATTCTGCGACTCTCAGCGTATCAAATCTTCGCTGTCCTCTCATACTCCCGGTAGCCGAAATACCAAAGTACCGAAATGCTCTTTTCGGGACTTCTCTCTCGATGTTTGGATCACTCCATGTATCGTCCCATGAATGGATGGTCCAAATCATTTCGGGACTTTGCCACTCGCGAAGTTGAAAGACTCCCTTCTATGCTTTCTGATGTCTGAATCCCCAAAATGGAGATCTCGCGACACATTTCCTCCTTCCAGATGGATGGCTCAGATTTCTCTTTCTATTTTAGGACTTTCACTGTGAAGTGACCCGATCTCTCATCATCAGGGCCTCCAAAATCCCGAACCCCTGAAATCCAAAATCTTGATATTCCTGCCCTATCGGGACTTTCCAAGATTTCTTTTCTCTACTCATATGTGGGCTTAACTCACATGCGCCTTCTTCCAGATCCGATGGTTGTCGATGATATGTGTGAGATCTGACGGCTCACGATCTCTCCTACTTTGTGTGCTCTCTTGTTGCTCCCTGGACGCGGAAACTTCAATGATCCAGATCTTCCCCTCGGCCTGATCTGACGGCAGCTGTGCTCTCCTTTTGAGCGTGCGCTTTCTTCCCAAACTTGGAAGAATTCCCAAATGCTAAAGGCCTTTACCTTTGATTCTTTTCTACAAGCTCTGCAACCCTTTATCTCACCTGCGCACTCGAAGACGTTGTCCCTCCTGAGCTTTTGGGATTCTAAACTCTCCAAAGAGTTCCCTGGCCTCTGCGATTTCAGCAACTATGGATCTGTGCATGAAAGCACTACCCCTCCTGAGCTTCTCTCCTTGGATCCTCAAAGGATTCTTCAACTTCTACACTCCTTGCAGAGTCTTTGCATGCACAAAGGTGCTATCTCTTCTGAGATTTTCCTGTAGCTTTGACCTCTAAGGAATTTATCCTTTTTCCTTCTCCCTTAGATGGAGAATATGATTCCCTCCTGGCACTCTCTTACTCAAGAAAATTCTTGCTGAGTCTGTAGGGTATTCATAAACCTTGTGAATATCCTTCCTTGGACTCTTCTTCTATTCCATAACTCAAAAGAGTTCTCTCTATGCGCTCTGGCACCTCCTCAATGCCCTCCTGGCAGAGTGTCCAGAAACCTTAGTGATTTTGTTTCTCTATGAACTCATAGCAGATTTCCTCCTCAGCACTCTGTGTCTGTGCTCAATGCCCTCCTAGCAGATCTCTATAGAACCCTCAGTGATTCTATATTCCTCTTGAACTCAACAGAGTTCCTTTATGCACTCTATGCACCTTCTCAATGCCATATTGGTAGAGCTCTACAGAACTCCTCAGATATTATGTCTTCTACTATGTCCTCCTCTACACAGTCTCACCTCCAAGGTATTTAGCAACCTTGAGATCCTCCTCTGAGTCAATGATTTCAGTTGGTATGCCCTTCTATCACGTCTTTGTCCAAATTCCGCAGAATTGGAAGTGCACTCTATGCACTGGCCATCAGAACCTGTAGTGTTCTGTCACGCCCTCTTGGCATGAAGCCTCAAAGAACTCCAAACCTAAAATCAAAGAACCCAACAAATAGAAGAACCTATCTATCCCTGCAAATGCATACCTAACATACATCTACAACATATCCTCAATACACACATGAAGACATTCATCATACACAAATAACATGCAGGAAAAACTGCTCTGATTGTATTAATCTGAAAATGCCTCTTTACAATGTGTTTGAGCTCGGACTGCAAGATATTCTTGGCTCTCCTTCCTTCTCTAGTCTAATTCTTGATACCTCTCCCTCTGCTCTAAAAACAAGATCCAATATCTTTTACATGAGGGGGCTCTTCGAGTTCTTCCCTCCAAAGCTACCTACCCTATTCAATTTACATTAACTCTACATTGAATGGGATGTCTAGTCTAGATTGGATCTAGATTGCAGCCTTACAACCATTAAAGGCTATCTACATCTAAAGCCTACGTATAGGCACGACATTTTGGCTCTATCAGCCTTACAATATTAAATGTCCTCGATTCAAATTCAAAATTTGAATATGAGAGGGTTGCGCCTCTCCTCCTCATTGAATGTGTGCTTGATGAGCTGGTTGGA
>JZKD02S2346344.1:0-23117 GCA_000966675.3 Picea glauca
TGAAAAGTGAGATGGATGTATAGCAAATAATAGAGCAAGGCAATAATCAAGATGGCTGAAGTATGTGAAGCCTCAAGAGACCCTTCCCTTCTAGAAGGTCTTCCCAATGAAACCTCGAAAGCTAACCTGCAATCCTCCTTCAAGATCAAGCATATACTAGATAGAATGTTAGTGCAAATAACATAAACGACACTTCAATATAAGTTATGCATTAAGATTCATAGGATAAAAGAGCATACGCACCGTCTAACCTACCCAAATAACACTTTATTCAAGATCCAATATGGCATGATTCATAAAAGAAAACACAACAAAGTTACCTCCATATGCATAAGAGAAGCAAGCATACGCATTACTCTTCTTGTTGTCCTCCAAAGCTTCTTGAATTTTATTACCAAAAGAAGTAGATCTTGGAGAGGAATACTCCAAAACCTAAGAGCCAGAATGAAATGAAAATGTACGAAAATGACAATAGAGAGAGAGAGAGAAATCAAGTAGCATAACAATAGCTTAAGATATGGTAAGTTGGGAGAGAGAAAAAAGATCCATTTATACTTGGAGAGGCAAACCTACCTCTCTTGGATCTAAGCCAAGTGTCCACCACCAAGCAATAGAGTAGATCTCTAGGTTAGGGCGCACTTCCTAGGGCTTGCACAATAGATCTAGGGTGTAGAAAAATAGAAAAATTAAGTAGATAGATCTAATGGCATGTAGGAGGTGTGGGATTCGTGCCATGGAAGGTGAAAAGGTTCAAATAATTTTTTAATAATTATTTGTTGGAGTTTCTAGATGAGGGAGGGCGCACCTCTTGGGATGAGGAGAAGAGATTAGAGGCTAGGAAAGAGTGTGAAGTGTTGGGATCACACAAAGGATGAGGGAAAGGCATGGGATCCATGCTAAGGTGAGGTGAAGAGTCTCTCAAAAATAAAAAACGTAAATTTTATTGGAGAAACAAAAAGGAGGGCATAACTCTCTTCGAGAGCGCTCCCCATGGTCGAAAATCAACCCAAACTAAGTATGGGTGAGGTGGAGTGATAAGGATCACTACTAGGGATTAAAAGAAGGCTAAATGAAGTGAAAACTTAGGAGAGGGGGCCATGTTATCCCCGATTTCATGGGATAACTAGGAGATCATGTCTCAAGGCCCATAGGTCCTAGACATAGAGTACCAAGAGCAGGATTGACCTGAGCATGGCCCTTGAGGGCCCATCCTTCTTCTTCTTCATCAGACCTATCCTGTCAACAGCAACAGCATCCATCACCATCGGCTTGGACTTGCATCGGAGAAGACTCTTGCTCCATGAGGTAATTGGTACAGGTATCATGGTATGTGTCATGTTTGATCATTATAACTTTCAGATATGTGCATCAGGTTCCTTACATTTCTGACAACTGCTTGGATCTTACACTAACCCACTTGACCATGGTTGGGGGGATAAACGAGGTGCCCTAGCAAGCTTGTATCCATAGGTTTTGGTTAGCCACCAGGGGGGATTTTGAAGAGCCATCGTCCGCCCCCACCATATTATCATTTTACATCTTATCTCCCATTCATCTATCCCATTCCCCTAGTCCGGGCATTAGGGTGACCTATTTGAGGGGTTACACTTTATCCTGTGGGAAGAAGGGGCTAAAGGCCCAGGAGGTAAAAGCAGCTGGTAAATGATAAAAGCCATAGGAAATAAAACCTAGAGATGCCTCGCCCAAAGAAAGAGAAGGCAATAAAAGGCCTCTCGATAAGAAACAAAAGGGACCCAAAGAAAAATAATAAAACAAGACCTAACCAAGAGGATGGGATGTCTCATCACGAGCCGGCCCATTATGTTCNGGGGGTCCAATATGGAACACAGATCGTTGATCTAAGCGCATAGATCTCGACCGCTGAGATCTGTGTGCTCTTTTCCAAAACGTGCCAAGGCACCCAAACTTAGGATAAGAACCCAAAAGTGGGTCGTGATGCAACCCTTTCCTGCATTTTCTCGTCGAGCGGTTATTTCCTAAGGGAAAAACACCCCTCTTGTCAAAAATATGTGCTAACATTAGACTCCATGGCGGATAGAGACCTCCCTATGAGGCTCTAAGAGCCTCGGTAGTTTTAGTGCCTTAGTGTTGGGATGTGGAGTCAGCTCTTACAAACAAAAGAAGAATGATATTTACAATGACATGAAAGAGCCACTCATGGCTAAAAAAAAAAGCTTTTCAGAAAATGCCCATTCACAGGGCCACCAAAAACTTCAGTTTCCTCCAAATTATGAAACTTGTAAGTATTATTTGAAAACACCTCTTAAACTTTGAAGGGTCCAATCCACATGGCTTCAAATTTACCATGTTTTCCTCTGTCATGTTTGGGTGCATCCCATTTGAGTATTAGATCTCCCAACTTGAAATCCTCTTTTCTTATCTTCCTGTCAAAAGCCTGCTTGATCTTCTGTTGATGTTCATGTGCTTTGTCCAACAACTGCTCTCTAGTCTGCTACACTTCTACCAACTGCTATATTCTTCTGATCATGTCATGAGGTTCTCCTTGGTAGTCTTGGAAGATTTTTTCTACAAGTAAGGAAAGATGAGAAGGAAAAATGGCCTCAACTCCATACACCATCTGGAAAGGAGAGACACCATGAGACCTTTTTGTTGTCACTCTATCAACCCATAGAGAAAATTTGAGCTTTGAATCCCATGCCTTCTTGTTATTCTCTAACAGTATTTTAATGATCTTTATAAGGATTTTGTTAGAGGACTCTTCTAGTGCATTACTTTGGGGATAGTAAGGAGTAGAAGGAATCAATGTAATTCCAAACTACTCACAAAACTAGATCAATGGTTCATCCTTGAAAGATGCAGCATTGTTAGTGACATTCCTGTTCGAACAACCAAACCTTGCCATAATATCCTCAAGGAAACCAATGATTACCTTGTGAGGATAAATCCTTGTGGGGATGGCTTCTATCCACTTGGTAAACTAATCCATGGTAGTCAATATCCACCTGTGCTGACCACTCGAAGCAGGATGAATTTCCCTAATGAAGTCTAGGCCCCACTACTGAAAGGGTCCTGAAGCTACCACATGCTTCAATGACAAAAACTTGAGCTACTTCTTTCCAGAGAATTTTTGACACTTAACACAAGATCTACTCTTTTCACAAACGTCGGTGAATAGACTAGGCCAGAAATACCCAGACCTGAGAATCTTATAGGATGTGGTTCTCTTGAAGTGATGCCCCCCACATAAACTGTCATGAAAATCAAACATAATCCCTTGGGCTTCCTGCAGGTCTAAAAATATCAAAATTACTCCCGTAGGGTCTTTCCAGTATAAGGCCTGATCAATAAGGCAATATTTAATTGCTTTAATCTTTAATTCTCTCACCTTGATTTTCCCCATACCATTAGGAGGTCGCAACTCTTGCAGAAAAAATATAATGTCTTTGTACCAAGTACATTTTTCCACCGGAAGGTTGACTTGTGGGCTTGTATCAGACAACTCAACTTGCTGATTTCCTAAGTAAGTGCTAATTAAATTAACCCCCAAATCTTTGAAATTAGAGTCAGCCAACAACCTAGCTAAACCTTGGACTTTAACCAATCTGGTGGGATTTATTTCCAAATCAAATTCAAGGATTTTGGAAATCCACTTGCTCCTTCTTCCATCTATGTCAGGCTGAATGAGAATATCCTTCATTGAAGCTGAAGGGACAAATGCAATGACATTTGAATACAAAACATAGACACTTAAATCTTTGAGGGATTTAATCAAAGCATAGGCCTGCTTTTCCATGATATCATATTTTGTTTCAACATCCCTCAGTGCTCTGCTGAAAAAGGAAATAGGTTGTTCCAGACCTTCAACGTTCTTCTGCAATAAAACAACTGCTACTGTATCAAAAGAGGGAAAGGAAAAAAATCATAAAATCCTTGGAGTAATCAGGACTGATGAGCACAGGTGCCTCAGTTAATGCCTCCTTGATTTGATTGAAAGAATATCTGGACTCAATAGTCCATTTCACTTCATTCCCCTTCCTGAGCATGGCTATAATATGCTTAACCATTTCAGCAAAATTAGAAACAAACGTTCTCAGAAAATTAATCTTCCCCAAGAAATATTGAACTTATTTCTTGGATCTAGGAAGTGACAAGGTTTGGATAGCTTCTACCCTAGTGGGATCAATCCTTACCCCCTCAACTGATACTATGTGCCCCAATAATTTCCCTTCTTTCATGGTGAACAACGATTTCTTGGGATTTAAAGAGAGACCAAATTTACTGCATTTCAAGAAGACCTTTCTCATATGGTAACAATGCTCTTTATCAGACCTAGAGAAGACTGTAATGTCATCTAGGTATATGAATACAAAATTATCTTTTTCTCCATTGAAGGCAATGTCCATAGTTCGCTGGAAGGTTTCCCTTGCGCCCATCAATCCAAAGGGCATCTTAACATACATGAATGTACCCCAAGGAGTAGTGAATGTTGTCTTTTCTCTGTCTTCAGGTAAGACAAAGATCTGATTGTAGCCAGAAAATACATCAATCATGGAGATCCTAGATGCTCCTATCACCCTTTGCAATATGTGTTCCATCTTTGGAAAAGGGTAATTATCCTTCTTAGAGATTCTATTCAGGTTCCGAAAATCAACATAAAGCCTGATTTCTCCATTCTTCTTTCTCATTGGCACCAGGTTGGCTACCCATTCAAAATATCTCAAGGGGATAATGATCTGGCCGTCCAACAATTTTTTTACCTCTTTCTCCATAATAGGCAACAACATAGGATTTATTTGTCTCAATTTATGCCTAAATGGTTTGGCCTCTTCCTTTAATGGGATCTTATGCTCAATGACACTTGTGTTGTATGTTATGAGGTCTTCATATGTCTAGGCAAACACATCGACAAATTCTTTTAACAGTTCGGCATATTCAACCCTTTGTTCCTTCGACAAGCTTCTTGAAAAATTGACAAATTTTGGATCTTCCTCTGTGCCAATTTTGCACTCAACTACATCAACATCATCAATTGAAACTTTACCCTTTACTGCCACATCATTTCAGTCAAATAGTCTTTCTAGAGGGACTAGTCCTTTTTGAATATGATTTCTAGGCAACTGAACAATATGATGATTAGCAATCTTGTTTAGAAAAACATTAGTATGAAGAGTACTTTCAAAATCATGATCTTGATCAATATGCAAAGCAAAAATCGCATCAACATTCTCAAGGAATCTTTTGATCTCAAGATCATCCTTAAACACCTTCCAATGCTTGACATTGTCAGGTATAGAGGGTATGTAATTTACTTCTATATCATAGCTGAGCTTAGGTGGCAGAGGAACTTTGAAATTGATTACTGAAACAACCAAAGAATCAACCACTGTATTCTCCTTTCTTGGAATGAATGAAATGTTGAAAGCTAGGAAAAAACTGTCAATTAAGTCCCATACTTCATTTCTATAAGTTCTCAGCCTAGGATGCTTAGATTGATAAATATTTCTGATCTGATTAACAATTAACTCGGCATCCCCAAATATTGATATCTCTTTAATCCCCATGTCTTTTGCAACCCTTAAACCTAAAACAAGAGCTTCATACTCTGCCGCATTATTGGTAGTCTCAAATTCTAGCTTGTAGGACACAGGTATGTTCTCTTGAGTTGGTGAAACAAAGACCAGTCCAACACCAACACCCTCCCTAGAAGAGGCTCCATCAAAGAACATTTTCTAGACAAAGGTGATGGGAGGAGAATATGCATAGGAAGTAATGGACTGCTTTTTGATTTCAAGGGGAAATTCATGGGCATCCGTGAGCTGCAATAAATTGGATCCCAAATCGGTGTCAAGTGCAAAGATAAGATGGTTGGTGGGGTTTGCTTCATCACTGATAAAGTAGGCAAACTAATCTTTCACGTACAGTCTTCTATGCTCTTCCCCAAACACAGGAATTTTAGCATAGGTGAGGTCCATCTGCAAGGTTACCCCAAGTCGTTTTATCCAAGATCTTGACAACAACATGCCAAACTTGGGGGGAAGATCAACTGCCATGATATCCATTACCACACTTTTCATGGGTAGCTGAAACAAGGTCACAACCAGATCCTTGATGAGCCCAAGGCATTTCACTTTCCTAGAGTCAAAAGAATATAAATCATGGTAAGTCTTTGTGATTTCTAGTCCAAGTTCATCCATGACCTTTTTGGGCATGAGATTGCGATATGCCCCTAAGTCCATCAAACAATTATATAACACCTTATCATGTATGTTCAGTGAGGCATAGAAGGGAGGGGATGAATCATCTCTATCTTCTATCAAGGGACCTAAGATAACTATTGGCTTTTCATCTTAAAGATTCACTGAGTCTATGGAATAATATGAAGGCTTGGGCTGCAACATATTGGAGAGACATTTTTTGAAGTCCTCATGCTTTACTAGTGATGGCGACGCCCACTACCTCTCAACCTGTAGGTCGGAAGGTCGGCATGCTCACAGGATCTTTCCTTCCTTACGGCCTGAAGAACACTAATCGGTCCTTTTATTTCCCTGTCGGGAAATCTACACCCACAGAAATCCTCGTAGGATCCCTCCTTACAATCGGGGGATCAGACTTCACGACTTCGTGAGGTCAGTGGTCGAGAGTTGGATTCTCAAATCCCCAAAACCCGACGACCAATCAACGCTGACTTTTTCCTATCGGGGTTTTTCCTATCGCGATTTCAGCACTCACGATGTCAAACAACTGGTATCCCTGACTCTCGATGCCCGATATGCCAAAACTCCAACGCATGCGCGGGTTGACTATTCAACGGTTCTTCACTCCATCGACACTTCAGAGTTCGCAATATCGCGAATCCCGATGTGATTGTTTCACGACTTCTCGCTACGAAAATTCGATACAGTGTGCCACCTGTCCACTTGCCAACTCCTATGGCCCCACACGATCCTTGACTGTCGGGATATCACGTTTCACGATTTCGTGATTCCTGCTGTAGTGTTTACGGGACCTCCACCCACGAATCCTGATTTTCCGATGTGACGTCAACTAGGCCCACAATCAGAACTTTTCGCTTCTATGCGATTCCAGTGTCTGGATCTTTGAAATGGATGATCACATGACACACGTCCTCCCACCACGGACGACTCAGACCAATGCTAATTCGGGACTTTCGCTACCGATTTCCTGACTTCTTGACCTCGAGCACTCCGATATCCTGAATGCCGATATCCCGATGTGTCAATCCTTTCGAGACTTTTGCATCTGCTTCTCTTCGCTAAGGGATAAACCATGCGCAACTCCCTGCCAATCAAGCGACTGACGGGTATCTGTGTGAGACTCAACAACTCACGATTTCCTCTTCTTGCGCACTCCTCTACTCCTCCCTGGACGTGGGAAATCCAATGGTTCAGAATCTATCGGCTGATCTGACGACCGATATGTCTACTACCGAGCTTTGACACTTTCCTCCGATGCTTGGAAGAATTCCAAGTATCCCAAAGGCCTCGACCTTTGCCTAGTTTCCTCTACGAACTCTTCAGCTTTGAGTCCGCCACACGTATAAAAGTGTTAAATCCTCCTGAGCTTATCCGTCTTTTGAATCCTTGAAGGATTCTTCAACTCATGCTCCTCCACAAAGTATTCACGTGCACTCAAAATGTGCTATCTGCTATGAGCTTTCCTGTGGCTTCGACCTCTAAGGAATCTCAATTCTTCTTTCCTTTCTCCCTCAGATGGAGAATTTGATGCCCTCTTGGCTGTCCTCTACTCAAGCAACATCTTGTTGAGTCTTTCCAAGGTGTTCAACAACCTTGTGAAGATCCCTCAGTGGATTCTTCTTCAAATTTCAGAACTTCAAAGAGTCCTCTTCTCCTATGCCTTTCTGCACACCTACTCAATACCTATCTGGCAGAGTGTCTTCTCCCAGAACTTCTAACAGTTCTGTCCTCTCTCGGGCACTCTATGCACCTGCTCAATACTTAGACTTGGCAGAGCTCTCAGAATCCTTATTGATTCTGGTTTTTCTTGAACTCACAACAGAGTTCCTCCTCTGTGCACTCCTTGTGTCTGCTCGATGCCCTCCTGGTAGAGCTTCACATAAATCCTCTGAGCTTCTATCTGCAACTGTGTATCTCCTACACAGCCTTGTCTCCTGAGGTTTTCAACAACCTCACAGGTCTTTTCCGAGTAGTTGATTCCAGTTCTATGCCGCAACACGTCTTTGTCTGAACCCGCAAAATTCAAAAGTGCTTTAGTGCACTGGTATTCAGAGACCACAGTACTCTGTCACGCCCTCCTGGCATGAAACCTCAAAGACCTTCCCCTGAAATAAAACATACTCCTGCAAATGCAAACCTACAACATACATCTACAACATACATTCATATCGTATGAAGAACACTCACAGACATTCATTTAACACATAGTCATGCAGGAAAAACTACTATTTGTATTAAAATGGAAAACGCCTGTAATTTCAAGGTGTTCCTGAGCACGCTCTGTAATAAGGTCTCGGCTCCTTCTCTTCTGCTCTCTACTCGCATATTTTCTTCTATCCTCCTACTCACTTCTATCAAATGAGATACTAATCTCTTTTTACCTGCGGGGCTCTTCGAGCTCTTCCCTCCAATCTACCTACCCTATTCAATTACATTGAATAGCTGTCTAGTCCACTATCCGGATCTAGATCTCAGCCTTACAAACATTAAAGGCCTTCTTATCTACAGCCTACACAAAGGCACGACTTCATAGCTCAACATCTTAAACATTTAATTTCATTCAATTCTAAATCAAAACGAGGACAACACCTCTCTTCATCATGTGATTTGAATTCACTAACGTGGCTGGCTGGCTGACTGGCCGTCGTGGAGAGATGCTCCTACATCATACTCCTCAACTGCAAAATTCATGAGCTCCTTCTCATGAGCTTCCCATCTTAGCTGTTGAAATCCTCCTGGATCCCAAATCATCCTCTAGAGCTGTTCGTCCGCTTCATCTCCCTGCTGCTGCTACTGCGTTGCTACTGCTTCCCTCTCTCTATTCAACCTCTCTTTGCTGACAGTTTCCGTTGACCAGATCATCAGCTCTCTGATCATGTCGATCACTTCGTCCAGCTGCTCCAATGGCTGGCCTTGTTCATGTAGTCTCCTCAGCTGCAAAAATTTTCGACACATGAGTAGATCATCACGATCTCCAATGCCTTCCTCTTCATCAGCTTCCAACTTCACCTGTTGGATGTGCACGCCCTGCACTTTCACCCTTCTCTCCAGGGATTCAATCTATTCATACAGATCAACCAAACTAATGGTGTCTGTTTCTTCTTCTTCTGTTGCAAACTCCCATGTTGCAGTCTTTTCAGTCTCCTGGCTGAAAATATTGAGCCATTCCTTAGAATGCTCATTTTCTTCATCTCCTGCTTCTTCTGTTGTGAGCTTCAGTGCTATAGTTACCTCAGCTTCCTAGATGAATGCATTGAGACACTCCTCAGAATGCTCATTTTCTTCATCTCCTGCTTGGGTAGCTTCAGACATCTGCTCCAATTCTTCTGCGACAGTTTCAGCTAGCTGTCCTTCTGTTGTTGCTGCATCTGCAACACAGATTTCTGCCTCCTCTTGGGAAAGTTTTAGGAATATCTCGATTCCTCCAATCATTATAAGGCTCCTCAGATCAGCCTCTTGGATGGTAAAAGTTTTTAACTTGTCATCATCTTCATTCACATGGCTTGGAAAACCATATGAATCTTCATTCCCTGTCAGCTGCACCTACTGATCCAAACTCACCTCTGAGTTTATGAGACTCTCAGGTAGTATCATTTGCTCATCCCTGCCCTCCTAGAAATATGGGATGCTTCTACTACCCCCATGGCAGTCTTCGAGATCCCGCAACGATCTCATATCATTTCCCAGCTGGCAATGTGAAACGCCTTGGCTGTCCTCCTGACAATCCCTGAGATCCCGCAGTGATCTCAACCCTTTGCCCTCTTGGAAATTAGGAATTTCTTCTCTGCCCTCCTTACAGTCCTTGAGATCTTCAGCTGATCCCATTTTATTCTCTTCATCGAGATCTCTCCCAACCTCTGGTTCACATATCTGAACCATTTCCTCAGGTCCGTCGAGGTTTTCAGCATGCCTCAACCATCCTTTTAACAGTCTACGCCGTCTTCTAGCCATCAACTCCTTGACTGGCCATTTTACCTTTTCCTTCACCATGGGCCATTCATATACCCATATCGGCTTGGTATTCTGCTACATCCACAGTTCAATATCTTCCATTCTTGCCCTGATATTAACAAGTTCTTTTCCCCTTTTAGCTGTATTCATCAGCTCTGGGATTTTTCTTCCAGCATACCTATGGCCTTTATTAGCCATGTTGCTGTCTCTATCTTCTCTCCTAGCAAACCTGCTGCTATCACTCTGCACTTTGAGTGTTTCCAGCTTCATCCTACAGTCCTCCTGACTGTCTTCTAGATTGCTGCCTTCCTGCAAACAATCATCACAAAGTCTCCAACAACCCTGTCTTCTTTTGCCTCCTCCCTCTACTTGAAATATACAAACAAAGTTCTCGCTCTAATACCATTCTGACGACAGTGTATCAGAGTGCTCCTTACCTCTTATGCCTCCCTCGCCTGAAGTATATAGACAAGAATTTTTCTCTGATACCAAAAATGTGATGGTGACGCCCGCTACCTCTCAACCCGCAGGTCGGAAGGTCGGCGTGCTCACAGGATCTTTCCTTCCTTATGACCCGAAGAACACTAATCGATCCTTTTATTTTCCTGTCGGGAAATCTGCACCCACAGAAATACTTGTAGGATCCCTCCTTACAATCGGGGGATCAGACTTCGCGACTTCGCGAGGTCAGTGGTCCAGAGTTGGATTCTCGAATCCCTGAAACCCGACGACTAGTCAACACTGAATTTTTCCTATCGAGGTTTTTCCTATCGCGACTTTGGCACTTGCGATGTCAAACAACTGGTATCCCCGACTCCCGATGCCCGATACGCCAAAACTCTGATGCATGCACGGGTTGACTATTCCACGGTTCTTCACTCCATCGGCACTTCGGAGTTCGCAATATTGCGAATCCTGATGCGATTGTTTCGGGACTTCTCGCTGTGAAACCCCGATACAGTGTGCCACCTGTCCACTTTCCAACTCATGTGGCCCCACATGATCCTTGATTGTCGAGATATCACGTTTCGCGATTTCGCGATTCCTGCTGTAGTGTTTATGGGACCTCCTCCCATGAATCCCGATTTTCCGATGTGACGTCAACTAGGCCCACAATTGAAACTTTTCGCTTCTGCGTGATTCCAGTGTCCAGATCTCCGAAATGGATGATCAAATGACACGTGTCCTCCCACCATGGACGGCTCAGACCAAACCTCGCTAATTCGAGAGTTTCGCTACCGATTGCCCGACTTCTCAACCTCGAGAACTCTGATATCCCGAATGCCGATATCCCGATGTGTCAATCTTTTCGAGACTTTTGCATCTGCTTCTCTTCGCTAAGGGATAAACCATGCGCAACTCCCTGCCAATCAAGCGATTGATGGGTATCTGTGTGAGACTCAACAGCTCACGATTTCCTCTTCTTGCGCGCTCCTCTACTCCTCCCTAGACGTGGGAAATCCGACGGTCCAGAATCTATCGGCTAATCCGATGACCAATATGGCTACTCCCGAGCTTTGGCACTTTCCTCCGATGCTTGGAAGAATTCCAAGTATCCCAAAGGCCTCGACCTTTTCCTAGTTTCCTCTATGAACTCTTCAACTTTGAGTCCACCACACGCATAAAAGCGTTAACTCCTCCTGAGATTATCCTTGTTTTGAATCCTTGAAGGATTCTTCAACTCATGCTCCTCCACAGAGTATTCATGTGCACTCAAAAGGTGCTATCCACCCTAAGATTTCCTGTGGCTTCGACCTCCAAGGAATCTCAATTCTTCTTTCCTTTCTCCCTCAGATGGAGAATTTGACGCCCTCCTAGCTATCCTCTACTCAAGCAACGTCTTGCTGAGTCTTTCCAAGGTGTTCAACAACCTTGTGAAGATCCCTCAGTGGATTCTTCTTCAAATTTCATAACTTCAAAGAGTCCTCTTCTCCTGTGCCTTTATGCACACCTACTCAATACCTATCTGGCAGAGTGTCTTCTCCCAGAACTTCTAACAGTTCTGTCCTCTCTCGGGCACTCTATGCGCCTGCTCAATACCTAGACTTGGCAGAGCTCTTAGAATCCTTATTGATTCCGGTTTTTCTTGAACTCACAACAAAGTTCCTCCTCTGTGCACTCCTTGTGTCTGCTCGATGCCCTCCTGGTAGAGCTTCACAGAACTCCTCCGAGCTTCTGTCTGCAACTGTGTATCTCCTACACAGCCTTGTCTCCTGAGGTGTTCAACAACCTCACAGGTCTTTTTCGAGTAGTTGATTCCAGTTCTATGTCGTAGCACGTCTTTGTATGAACCCGCAGAATTCAGAAGTGCTTTAGTGCACTGGTATTCAGAGACCACAGTACTCTGTCACGCCCTCCTGGAATGAAACCTCAAAGACCTTCCCCTGAAATCAAACATACTCCTGCAAATGAAAACCTACAATATACATCTACAATATACATTCATATCATATGAAGAACACTCACAAACATTCATTTAACACATAGTCATGTAGGAAAAACTGCTATTTGTATTAAAATGGCAAACGCCTGTAATTTCAAGGTGTTCCTGAGCACGACCTTTAATAAGGTCTCGTCTCCTTCTCTTCTGCTCTCTACTCACAAATTTTCTTCTATCCTCCTACTCACTTCTATCAAATGAGATACTAATCTCTTTTTACCTGAGGGGCTCTTCGAGCTCTTCCCTCTAATCTACCTACCCTATTCAATTACATTGAATAGCTATCTAGTCCATTATCCGGATCTATATCTCAGCCTTACAAACATTAAAGGCCTTCTTATCTACAGCCTGCGCAAAGGCACGACTTCATAGCTCAATAGCTTAAACATTTAATTACATTCAATTCTAAATCAAAACAAGGACAACGCCTCTCTTCATCATGCGATTTGAATTCACTGACGTGGCTGGATGATTGACTGGCCGTCGTGGAGAGATGCTCCTGCATCAACTAGCTCTGAAAGGGGTACAAGGATTTTTTTTTTTTGAATTTCATGCTCAAAGTTGAAAGAGGAGTGGGGCTTTAGAATTTCTCTTACTTATGGGACATGACCTTTGACCACTGCTAAGGGATTTTGTGCCTTCTTTTCTTTGTTGTTGTCTGCTATGTCTTTAGTAGGCTTTTCTTCTCTGGTAGGCTGATCAGGGATGTCAGGCCTTCCTTCTTCCTTCCTAGACCTGAGGTTATATCTATTTGGATTATTGCTAGTCTTCTCCCCCTTACTCAGCTCATTTAGTTGACCATCCATGAGGGACTCTTCGTAAGCAGATTGAGTTAAATGGGGATATGGAGAGGTGTCACCCAAGCAATGGATTTTAGGATCGACTTCTTCCTCCTCTTCTTCTGCATCAGTAACCAAGTTATTTTGAAAAGGGTCTTGGATTTTTTGATCATCCCTATCTCTACTTCTAGGATCTCTTGGAAGGATCCAGGGAGTATTATTTGGTCTGCTTATCAACATTTTGAGTGTTTCTAAAGGTCTGCTTCCCTTCAAGTTTCATTTTCTCCATCTCGGCAGAAAGAGATTTTACCATTTCGGTCAATTTTTCTACTTGAGGGTGGGTAGCAGAGGAACCAGAGGTTGAGGCTTCAGACCTCCTCTTTCCTCTGTCTCTATTAGTTTTACTCCTAAGTCTGTCAACTGCCAATATATTGGATTCCACTTCTAGGGATGCATCTTACATATGAGCCAAGGAAGTAGCTCTTCTCTCTCTTAATAGGAGGCAAAAATCAGGGTTGAAAGCACTAGCATAAGTAATTTTGGCAGAGGCTTATGTAGGGTTTATCTCAGCAGGGATCTTATTGTACATTTTATTGAATCTTTTGGATAAGTCAGAGACAAATTATCCCTCTTTTCTCTTTAGGGAACCAAACTCTGTGATATAATACATAAAGTCATTTTTACCCCCCCACGGTCTCAAGAAAACATCATCTAAAGCCTCAATCCCAACAATGGATCCATAGGTCAATCCCCTAAACCATTTCCTAGCCTTACCATCAAGGCTCTGGACAAATAATCTCATCTACACATCCTTGTTTTCAATGTTTAGATTGTCTGCATAACTATAGAAGGCAACAATGTGTTCTTCAATAATTATGTCTTCTTCTCCTATGAATTTGGGCATGTATTTTAGGTAATCTCCTATAGGGAGAGCATTCATTGGCTGAGGTAAGATTAGAGGGGCATATGTTGTAGCCACTGTGGAATCCATCCTATTTCTAGGAGGGTTAGTAACTGCCATTAAATGAACTGGAGGAGAACCAGGAGGGGATGGAGTTAGGACAGGTGAGATTGGAACTGTTCCTCTAGGATAAAAAGGGGAATGATTGAGTGTTGGGGGAAAAGGTCACAGGGCTCAAGGGAGCATAGGTTTATCCTTCTATAAATGCTACAATTTTAATAGGAGGAGTGATAAATCTCGAGGTGGGAAAGTCTTCCAAGGTCTTGGGTTTAGACCACTGTGAAACTTCAGGGGAGACAGGGGTGTCAAAAATTTCCAAACCAAGATAAGGAGGAGTGAAAACAATAGGAAAACTTCCAAAATTTAAATTTATGGACACTCACACATATGGTATAATAGGAGAATGAGAAGCAGCTTCTGGAGTTTCTAAAGAAGGTTTTTGAAAATTACCAGAATCACCTGGTTCAACAGCTGAAGTACCTTCCCAGGGGGTCTTTCATTTTCTAATAATTTTCTCTGGGTCAGCTTCAGGTGTTTCTAGAGGCAGTTGTGGAGTAGACCTCATGTGTCTTCCTTTCGAAGCCACAACTAAAATAGTGGAGTGGGAACAATGGAGTCACCACAGTGGAGTCGCCAGGTGCAAGATGGAATCTTCAATGGTTCTGATATCTGATGCACCTTCAGAATCATAAGATCTTTATCGTTCTATCCCAGGGAATGTCTTCAATTCATCCTTGACAATGACACCAAAAATGTTAGCATTGGAAATCACCCTCGGATTGCATCGAAGGTAAGCCTAGTACCCATCAGAGTTTTACGTCACATGTTGGTTTTAAAGAGGTCAAATGGGCACAGGCTCAAGACAATATCGTTTTAACTCAGAAAATAGGGAACGACATGTACAAAAAGGTAAGTTCTTGATCAACTTCAGTCAACAAGTTGAGCTTAAGTGTGAGCAGAGGGAGGACTTGGTGAGAGAGGTGAATGAGACTACTATAGGCATCAGGCCTTCCAGCAGCTCGGAGAGGAAAAACTCAAACTCAAGAGCAATGTTGAGATCAAACTTCAGACACTGAAATATGGTGCAAGCAACACAATCACAATAACATAATAGTCAAACCTCCATTACCATGCAACTCCAACAACTCGACTAGATCATCCATGCTCGATACATTCAATGTAAGAAGAGAAAATATAACACAAGAAACTGATTAAAACTGGTGAAGATACTACTATGATCGAGCCTACATCATAACAACATGACTACCTTCGACTGGATCATCCATGCCCGAGTGTTCTAACACAACTATTACAAATAAATGAAAAGGAAGATGACTTTCATTAAANCCCTTACTCAGCTCATTTAGTTGACCATCCATGAGGGACTCTTCGTAAGCAGATTGAGTTAAATGGGGATATGGAGAGGTTTCACCCAAGCAATGGATTTTAGGATCGAATTCTTCCTCCTCTTCTTCTGCATCAGTAACCAAGTTATTTTGAAAAGGGGCTTGGATTTTTTGATCATCCCTATCTCTACTTCTAGGATCTCTTGGAAGGATCCAGGGAGTATTATTTGGTCTGCTTATCAACATTTTGAGTGTTTCTAAAGGTCTGCTTCCCTTCAAGTTTCATTTTCTCCATCTCGGCAGAAAGAGATTTTACCATTTTGGTCAATTTTTCTACTTGAGGGTGGGTAGCAGAGGAACCAGAGGTTGAGGCTTCTGACCTCCTCTTTCCTCTGTCTCTATTAGTTTTACTCCTAAGTCTGTCAACTGCCAATATATTAGATTCCACTTCTAGGGATGCATCTTACATATGAGCCAAGGAAGTAGCTCTTCTCTCTCTTAACAGGAGGCACAAATCAGGGTTGAAAGCACTAGCATAAGTAATTTTGGCAGAGGCTTATGTAGGGTTTATCTCAACAGGGATATTATTGTACATTTTATTGAATCTTTTGGATAAGTCAGAGACAAATTCTCCCTCTTTTCTCTTTAGGGACCCAAACTCTGTGATATAATACATAAAGTCATTTTTATCCCCCCACTGTCTCAAGAAAACATCATCTAAAGCCTCAATCCCAACAATGGATCCATAGGTCAATCCCCTAAACCATTTCCTAGCCTTACCATCAAGGCTCTGGACAAATACTCTCATCCACACATCCTTGTTTTCAATGTTTAGATTGTCTGCATAACTATAGAAGGCAACAATGTGTTCTTCAACAATTATGTCTTCTTCTCCTATGAATTTGGGCATGTATTTTAGGTAATCTCCTGTAGGGAGAGCATTCATTGGATGAGGTAAGATTAGAGGGGCATATGTTGTAGCCACTGTGGAATCCATCCTATTTCTAGGAGGGTTAGCAACTGACATTAAATGAACTGGAGGAGAACCAGGAGGGGATGGAGTTAGGACAGGTGAGAGTGGAACTGTTCCTCTAGGATAAAAGGGGAATGATTGAGTGTTGGGGGAAAAGGTCACAGGGCTCAAGGGAGCATAGGTTTATCCTTCTATAAATGCTGCAATTTTAATAGGAGGAGTGATAAATATCGAGGTGGGAAAGTCTTCCAAGGTCTTGGGTTTAGACCACTGTGAAACTTCAGGGGAGACAGGGGTGTCAAAAATTTCCAAACGAAGATCAGGAGGAGTGAAAACAATAGGAAAACTTCCAAAATTTAAATTTATGGACACTCACACATATGGTATAATAGGAGAATGAGAAGCAGCTTCTGGAGTTTCTAAAGAAGGTTTTTGAAAATTACCAGAATCACCTGGTTCAACAGCTGAAGTACCTTCCCAGGGGGTCTTTCATTTTCTAATAATTTTCTCTGGGTCAGCTTCAGGTGTTTCTAGAGGCAGTTGTGGAGTAGACCTCATGTGTCTTCCTTTCGAAGCCACAACTAAAATAGTGGAGTGGGAACAATGGAGTCACCACAGTGGAGTCGCCAGGTGCAAGATGGAATCTTCAATGGTTCTGATATCTGATGCACCTTCAGAATCATAAGATCTTTATCGTTCTATCCCAGGGAATGTCTTCAATTCATCCTTGACAATGACACCAAAAATGTTAGCATTGGAAATCACCCTCGGATTGCATCGAAGGTAAGCCTAGTACCCATCAGAGTTTTACGTCACATGTTGGTTTTAAAGAGGTCAAATGGGCACAGGCTCAAGACAATATCGTTTTAACTCAGAAAATAGGGAACGACATGTACAAAAAGGTAAGTTCTTGATCAACTTCAGTCAACAAGTTGAGCTTAAGTGTGAGCAGAGGGAGGACTTGGTGAGAGAGGTGAATGAGACTACTATAGGCATCAGGCCTTCCAGCAGCTCGGAGAGGAAAAACTCAAACTCAAGAGCAATGTTGAGATCAAACTTCAGACACTGAAATATGGTGCAAGCAACACAATCACAATAACATAATAGTCAAACCTCCATTACCATGCAACTCCAACAACTCGACTAGATCATCCATGCTCGATACATTCAATGTAAGAAGAGAAAATATAACACAAGAAACTGATTAAAACTGGTGAAGATACTACTATGATCGAGCCTACATCATAACAACATGACTACCTTCGACTGGATCATCCATGCCCGAGTGTTCTAACACAACTATTACAAATAAATGAAAAGGAAGATGACTTTCATTAAAAAAGAAGTCTCAAATACATATACATAACCAGAAGAACTAGAGCTTCATTAAAACTTTACAATATGGTAACCTAGCTCAACCATCGATCTTTACAAAAATATCAAAATGACTCCTATATACTCAGAACAATTCGCCACTAATAACAGAGGCATTCTTGAGTCTTTGCATTCAAGGCTTTATGTCTGCATATTCTCTGGCAGACTACACATGCAGTCTTCTTTCAGACGAGAGCTTCTGTCAGATGCAATCGTGTTTTAGTAGGGACCTGCAGAGACACAGACTTGCTGACAGTCCCTTCTAGCTTTCCATTTAAGTGGTGAGATGAGGTTTTACCAAACTTTCTCACCTTCATTAAATGTCTGCATCTGGATCAGGGCGAAGACCAAGTCAACTCTGCGCCTGGAAGATGTGTTGGACGCACTCTGAACTTTGCCATATGGATATGTGTTGGATGCTTGCAGGAAAGACTGACAGGTGGACGTGGAGTGAGGAGATGGAGAGAACTGCCAGCTTGCAATGAATGATCGACGATCATGTGGAAGGACGCTATGACAGAGCGTTGACTATGAGTGCATGGGCACCATAACTTTGGAAGTTGAGGCATAAAGGTGTGGGGGGGGGGGTGATGTGGCGAGGGGAGAGGACATGGAGGTAGGGAATAGTGGTAGGTCAGGGGTGACAGGGAAGAAATGAGAAATAATGGTGGAGGTGATATGAGGCATGAGTGGGGACACATGTCGAGAGGTGAGAGGGGGAGACAAGTTAGTGGGAAAGTGTGAGTGGAGGACAGGTGTTGGCAGGATTGAAGGCAGTATCGAGAAGCGATAAGGATGTTAGCTCGGAGGGGGGGGGTATGTGGTAAGCGGTAATGCGCAGGGGGTTCGAGTTGATGAGAAGGTGACACGTCTGTGGGGGGTTGCACCAGAAAACCACCTGCTCAATCCCCCCTGTTAAAGGTAGAAGGTTGGGGAGGGGGGTCCGATATGGAACACAAACCGTTGATATGAGCACATAGATCTTAGCCGTTGATATCTGCGCGCTCCTTACCAAAACGCGCCAAGGCACCCAAACTTAGGATAAGAACCCAAAAGTGGGTCATGATGCGACCCTTTCCTGCATTTTTTCGCCAAGGGGTTATTTCCTAAGGGAAAAACACCCCTCCTGTAAAAAATATGTTCTAACACAGTGTGCAGTCAAAAAACCCGAAGGCCAACCAACAACTTGAAGGAAAGAAAAAACAATGAAACAAGAAGGGTAAATGGGATAAGAAGGCTAATAACAATGCTGGCGGGGGAAAACAAAGAAGAGAAATTCGAAGTATCTGTGTAACTTTTGCATGGATTACCATCCGAATCACCCGTTCCCTCAACTTGCAGAGGCCCATAAGCAATTGGCGCAGCGACAACCTGCTATGCTGACGAATGCATTTCCACATGGGAAAAAAATGGCTCAAGCCTCAGCTTCTTCGAGCGTGGATGGGGGCAGTTAGGGACCCCCCCCACGTCTTCTGGTAATACCTTCACCGTGAATGTTTATATGTTTAAAGGTAACACTCATATAACGACCAAGACCAAAGATTATGGAATGCCAGAATCTGTCGAGAAGGGTAAATAAGCCACAAACCCACCAGTTCCTCTCCAGATTGAGAAGACGATGGGCGAAACAATGACACGCATCTCGAAAGGGGAGTTCAAGAAATATTTTTACAATCTGAACGTGAGGGATGCCTAGAAATATTCTATCATGGAAGATTTGGCACAAACCCCTTGTGAAATGTCCCCTTTGGAATTCCTCTAGAGCTTCCCTTCGTAGAGAAAGGCTATGTTATTTGCCTTGGGATCTGCAGAGACTTGTAATCTGGGAGCGATCATTCTCGATTCAACTGACTTGAAACCTCGTATCCCTTACCACATTGCGTTTCAGATAGTAGTGGATCACACCACAAAATATTTTACTTGGAATATCTTCTGCATGGTGGTTGATGAGGGTGCCTCAACTTGCGTGATGTCGTTGGTGTGTTGGAAGGCCATTGGCCAACTCGTTTTGTCTTCGTCGCCTACTTTTCTTACTACTTTCGATGGTCATTCTTTCAGACCACATGGAATCATCCCTTCTTTCCCCGTGTAGTTAGGAGGGAAGACCGTGTGCGTATAATTTGAAGTGGTTGATGTGCCTCTCGAATACAACCTTATGTTAGGAAGGAGTTGGACCTATGCAATGCATGCAGTGGTTGCCATAGTTTTTCGGGTCTTGTTGTTTCCACATGAGGGCCGAATTGTGACCATTGACCAGTTGTCCTTCTCCCATCCCGACCCTTCATCGGGGGCATCCACAGTCCCGATGATTGATAACCCTCAGCCCGACACCATCAACGTAGGGGTTGGTTTGTGTCCATCATTGATGGGTACTTTCGATTACGTGCCTCCTTCTGGCGATGTCAATTTTATATCGGTTGGCCCCGACCAGCCTAGGGCTGAAATCTTTCAAATGTCATCGTTCCGAACGACTTACTTTCACGATCCATGGAATATTCCTTCCCCATCGACCTCAATGGAAGGGATAGGGAATTTTGGCATGGCCATGCCCTTGTCTGCGACAGAAGTTGTGTACAACATTGTCCAACAAGCTTCGCCTGACCTCGATCCGACTCCCACATAGGAGTTAGATCTAGTTCTCGAGCCTATTTGGGCTCAAGGTTCCCTTTCCACTATAGATTCTTTAGACTTGTTCTTTCCCTTATATGAGGCGATTCTCGAGGCATTGACTGGGCCAGACAGACCCTGGGATGATCTCCATCACATATCTTATTTCCTCCCAGAGTTAAGAAGAATAGAGGGAGGCGATTTTTTTTTTACTATGGCTGGAGAGAAGTCTTGTCCTGTTAATCCTCTGGCTATGCATGCAATTTACACTGAGGTTAATATGGCGAGTATCATTGAAATGATTCCAATATATATCTCTAGTGATGGAGAAACAATGACTCTCTTCATTTTTAACCAGATAGTAGCAAGGTTTGACATCCAGAAGGATATTATCACTGACCATGGTAGTCACTTCTAGAACAAAATGATGTCTAATTAACATAAAAATCTTGGGTTGAGGCAAGAACATTCATCACCCTACTACCCACAAGCGAATGGTCAAGTGGAAGTTGTGAATAAGTCCCTCAAGACTATTCTTCAGTGAATGATCAATTCTGCCAAATCAAATTGGCATTTGATGTTGTACTGAACATTATGGGGCTATCAAACATCTGTAAAGACTACCATCAGTTTCTCACCTTTTCAACTTGTTTATGGGCTGGAAGCAGTCTTGCCTATGGAATGCCAGATCTCGTCTTTAAATTTGGCAGTAGAGTTACTTCTAGACACTTCGCCGCTTGAGGTATGCCTATTATATCTCGAGAAGCTCGATGAGCAATGCCGTGATGCAGCCTTGGCCAACGAGGTTCACAAGAAACAAGTCAAGTGTCAATATGATTGGTCCGTTCGTCCTCAGATTTTCTTCGAAGGCGACCTTGTCCTGGTCTATGATTAAGACAAGGATCCCTTGGGGGCAGGCAAGTTCAAACCCATGTGGTTCATACCTTTCATTGTGAAATAAGTCTTAAATAAGGGTGCTTATCATTTGGTTGACTTTGAGGGAAATTCCTTGGAGGAGCCTATAAATGGGCTCTACCTCAAGAAGTATTACTCTTAGGTTGGTCGCCTGGGTGACTTCTTGTACATATGTATAGTTCTTATACACTTTTTTGTATTTTTTTTTTATGGACGTGTCATTATTTATGTCATCTTTTTCACTGTGGAAAATGTCAAGTGAATCCGAGGTGTTCTTTGGGTTCGCAGATGATGCTAGCCGACACACTTGAAGGCTTGCTTTCGAAGCTTGGGTGATTTTCACACCTCAAGTCCATTTGCTATCTTCCACAGGTATCTGTCTAGGTGACGCCACAAACAATGTCGCCAAGTACAACACAGTGATAGATTTGCTTCATGATGCTTTGTCGCATGGAATCTCTCACCTCCGGGTCTACTTATATGCTCAGTTGGTTGTGTCCCAGTTAGATGGAGTTTACCATGTTTATTATACTATTTTACACCGACGTTTCCTTAGGGTATGTCTCTTAGAATGTTACTTTGATTACATTACGTATATCCATGTTTCTAGGAGATTAAATCGAATGACAGATACTCTAGCTAATCAAGTATTAGATTGGCATGTTGCACACACATAAAAAGAAGCACACACATACACATTTACATACATTTGTAAAAACAAAATGTGATCCATAAGACACACACACACACACACACACACACACACACACACACACACACACACACACACATATATATATATATATCTCAAAAAGTGTCAGAGTACATAGGTGGGTGCGAACGCCTCAAAAAATAATATTCGGTATACATCATGGGTCTTATGCCCTAAAAATATACAAAAAACTGCCCTCGACACATAATAAGTCCAGCCTATCTAAACTCGAGGCCTATTGGCCCTGCCGTAGTGAATGATGGAGTTGGCCAAATGTCGAAAAAGTTGGACCCAAGTCCGTGGCACCCCCACTACATAACATGGAAGGCAGGAGATCATTGATCTTGGCCATAGGTACTATGCGCGTGATTGCGGTAAGGTTCCGCTCCACCCATCTCAAAACTCTCTCATCCTCTCCAGCTGGAGGTCCTCCCGCGGCTGCTGGTCCGTCGGCTATTGTTGGTGCCGCCTCTGGTCGAGGACGTCGCCAAGTCCTCACAAAGTATGCCGGGTGTACTACTCCCACATCTGTACATAACATATACATAGATGTCAATACTCTGATGCATATAAAAATGATATATATAAAAGAAATTAAAAATAAAATAAATTAAAAAAACACGTACCTAGCTATCCTCGCTCCTCTCCAGGAGATACGAGCATGTATGAATCTTTGGAGAAGTTGATCCCAACATAGGGGTAGTCCTCTATCGTTGGAATCTGTCATGCCCAGTAGTCAAAAAATTTGTCGTCGAAGACATCTATGGTCCTTCCTCCCCCCTGTCATGGAAGTAGTGCTTCCCATCTGCATACCACTGGGAAGGAGGCCACATGCGCCTGTACAGTCTCTCTGGGACTCAGA
>JZKD02S2346366.1:0-21349 GCA_000966675.3 Picea glauca
AGAATAAGAGTACAAGTTTACAAGTAATTTCAGCAGTTGAAAAGCAAATTATAGTAAGAGATTGAATGTGTTTTGTTGCAGCCCTAATGGCTGTAGCTTTTAATTGATTATGACCAGAGAACTACTAGGCCAATCAAGATGCCTTCGTGGCTTTAGCAAACTTAAGACACCAAGAAAATATTCCAACTTGAACAATTTCAATATCTCTCAAAATCATGTGTACCAATGCAAGTAATTTTTTGCTCCAATGCAAAATTAGATTAGTGCCTTGCCAAATGGGTTATGGAGTCTTTTTGTATTAGTTTAGGTCTACTACCTCTCTAGGGGTGTAAGCCCTTTTACTCCCTAGATCAAGTAACCCTAACACGGTAAATCTAGGAGGGTATAAACCCTTTTACTCCTAGCAACCTTAGCAATGGTCAATAAACATTAATGATAAAACTTGGTGGAGGTACTTTCCCTTATATTCCTCCAAGGATTTAGCCAAAAACAACCATGAAACAAACAAGAACTAACAATCTGCAGGTTTTTCTTACCAATTCCAAGAAGCATGCAAGATAAACCCTTATTCACCAAGAAAATTTCATCACCATAGCAAAAGAATAGCCTCCTAGAGATAGTGCACCACTTATCTCCACAAGTTAAGTATAAACCATAGCATAAGAGAGAGAGATGAAGTTTCCGAAGAGGGGCGAAAATTTCAGCCAAGTAGCTCTTCTCACATGAGAGAGTTATCATAAAAATAAAATGAATTTGATCCTTATTTATACAAAACCTCTAAAAAGTGTTTGTCCACATTAGGTTAGGGTAAACCACAAAATAAGGGGGCCATTCCCCTTTATTTCGTCCCTTCACAATTTAATTTTGAGTTTACACATAAAGAAACCCTAGAAACATGACGTCATACTCTAAAAGTGTGACGTTTTGGCACTTTAAGCAAGTTGTTGACCTTGGAGAAGAAAACGTGGAGCCTCCAAAGGTCATCTCTTCATGAGGCAAGGGATTCTCCCCATCACAGTGTGCCAAATCATCATAGAACTTCACCATCATCATCAAAACCCTAGCTCAAGGGTGAGGTCAAGCTCTCCCAAGGTGACGTTTTGACCTTTTGAGGCCAAACGTTGGGCTAAGATGGGTTAGGTATCACGTCCAAGGTGCCTTCCCTTGCCTCCAGAGGAAACATCGAAGCTCTGGCTGCTCCCATGGTGTGGGTCATGGCATCCACTTTGTGGGCTTCAAGCCCCAATGAAGGCCCAAGTTGGGTTTGTTCCTTCAAAGCATCCATCATACAAGGTCTTGCAAAGACAAACAAGTGTGCCTTCCAAGGATCTCAAGTCAAATGTGTCATGGCAAGTAAAATCACATCTAATACAAGAGCCACCTAAACATGTGCATCAAAACTACCTTATCAAATTAAACACGTGTTCAAAGACCCTATGCAATTTTCCAAGTTTATGTATGGGAGGGTTGACAAGGTGACCTATTGGGTGAATCATTCCTTGAGTCAAGGAGAGTTTCCTAGGTGGACCCTCTCTAAGTCATGTGGAGAAGATGAAATGGATGGGGGTAAGACTTTTGGGCATGGGGTTCATGACATGCAAGGGTTTGTATTGTTTCATTTATGGGTGCCTTTGTAGAGGGTGTGCTGCACCTTTGTTTTCAATGCATCCTTTTTCCAAGCCCATTCATTTGCCATTAATTAATTATAGTCCAGAACAATTGAGTACTCCAAATGCGTAACATAAGACTTGGGAGGCAGGAACACAAGTCACTTGAAGGGAGAAGTACACAAAGTGCCATAGGGGTAAAGCAAAGGTTGTAACACACTTGTGTAGATCCCTCAACAAGTGGGTGGGACGTCTATATCAGTGTTGCAGCCACGCTTCGAATCCTTGAAGCTCCATCCAAGCGGGTGCGTCTAGGAAGCTCCGTCGGAAGTGCGTTTCAAAATTTAGGAAGCGTGCTTCGGAGCAAATTTGGATGCTTCCTGGTCCTTTGGAAGCTCCACGCTTCAAAGCACGCTTCAAAATTTTGAAACACTCTTCCAAGGACGCTTCCTGAGTGCTTCTGTACGCTTCCGTGGATGCTTCCCAGACGCTTCCGAGGTTCGGTATGTTTTGCAATTCACCAAGCCAATTTATCACATGATCAAGTTTGTAGAATCAAATCGGCCAATCATTTGGAAGGTGTATGAGCAAATGGATAGCATGCTAGGGTAGATTAAAGACATTTTTAAGCCTTGAGATGTCAACCTCTATAATAATATTTGTGTAGAGGTGGAAAAACGGTGGGAAATGCTAAATATTCCACTACATGCCTTAACATATGTGCTAACACCTAAATACTATCATGTATCATGGCTTTCATCACCGACACCTAGTGGTGGGTCCAAGAAAAGACCACACCAAGATCAAAAGGTTCAAGCTGGTTATATGAAAGCATTAGAAAAAATGATCTTGGACGAGGAGTGTGACAACGTAATTAGCAACTAGCTCAGTTTAAACTTTATTGTTTTGGACCTTTCAGTCTTCATACTTCAGTGTAGATGGCCTATTTTGTAAACATACCTAATTGGTCACGACTCATGTTATTGTTGACAGTTGTTGGATATCTGATTTCATTTCATAAGTTTATGGTCTACTTTCTATTATATCAATATGGCTTAAAAATTTGTTTGTTGGTTTGTAAGTTTGTAATTGCTAGAATCTAGATGGTTGACGCTCGAATGATTAATCATTGATGTACTATGAATGCCATTTCTATCTATATTGATGTACAAATATGCATGTTTTCATATATTCTGCAACTAATTTGTCTTTCTCCATGTTTTTTTGAATATAAATGCAATATATATATATATATATATATATAAAACAGTGCTTCTGGGACGCTTCGCTTCTGAGGATTTTTGGAAAATGACGCTTCCCACGCTATCGCTTCCTAAAACACTCTCGCTTCGTGCAACATTGGTCTATATAATATGAAATTGTTTCTTGCAGGTCTTTGTTTTTTTAGGAGAAACGTTTCATTATTCTCAAGACCTCTTTGGGCGAGCATATGGAAGATCATAGTTTGGATTTTATCTTTTTTCAACTACATTTCCCTCCGGGCCTTCAACCCCTTCTTCCCATGAAATGAGGTACAATCCCTTCTTGGGTCAGTACACCTGAAAATCCCAAAAGATAAGGAGATGAAAGGATGAAGCGTGAAAAATGATAAGTATGATCAGGAATGGCATAATGACTCGTCAAGGGGACCTCCCAATAGCAAACCTATCCCCAAGGGTGACCACTTACTAGGGCAGAATGTCAACCACTGAGGTGAAACAATGCAAAGAGCATAATTTCCAAGCATACGTTCTATAATTAAAAGCGACTTTAAATGCAACATATTCGAATGCCTGAAGTATTAAAGTGAGACTTACCACAATACCCGACTGGTACCTCATGGAGCACGAACCATCGTTTTCCGGAAGCAAGCTGATGTGGTGAATGCCATCATGATCAACTGAGGACATGTGGTGGTGAAGTGGGTCTCTGTCTGTGCATGTGGACGTTGTCCGTCATCTGTCTCTCGATACTCCATGTTTGCAACCTGAGGGCCTCGAGACATCATCCCCTTAGTTATCCCTAGAAATGGGGGATAACATCTGGCTCCTACTTGGGGACATGTATTCGTCGTGGAGTGCATGAGAACCTCAACATCTCCTGGTTAGGCCTGTGCCTACATTGAAACATCAAATCGTAAAATCCAGGGTGGCTCACTTACCCTTTGTCCATGTAATAAAAAATAGAAAATCCAAAATTGACAACTAATCTAGAAAATAAAATTTGGCATTTTTGACATAATATGATGAAAGCAAACATGTAAATCAATAATGAAAGTAGAGAAAAATGAAGATAAAAAATAAAATGCAACTAAACTACCATGAGCAATCAAGATGCCAATGCAGTGAAACAAGATGACCTATCTACTTACTTGGGGTCTGAGCCCTGAAGAAGTCAAGAACCTTGAATGTAGGGTCGGAGAAGAGACCCATCCACTGGTAATGGCATCTTTCTCCTGTCCATGGATGTCAAGTAGTAATTTTCTTTCTCAGACTCCTTCTTGATGATGTAAGGGCCTGTTATCCCCAACTTTTAGGGATAACTAAGGAGATGATGTCTCGAGGCCCTCAGGTTGCAGGCATGGAGTATCGAGACACAACTTGACCAACAGTGTCCACTTGCATAGACAGAGACCCACCTCACCACCACAACTCCGGGTTCATCACGATGGTATCCACCACATTAGATGGCCTTCGGAAGACATTGTGTCTTGCTCCATGAGGTACAAGTCAAGTATTATGGTGAGTGTCATTTCAATATTTGAGGCATTTGAGTTTGATGCATCTATTACTGCTTTTGATTATGTAACGTTTGCTTGGACATTATGGTCTTTGCCTTGTTTCACTTTGGTGGTTGACATTGCGCCCTAGCAAGTGGGTCACCCTTAGGGATAGGATTGCTACTGGGAGTTTCTTTTGACAAGGCATCGTGCCATTCCTGACCATACTTGTCACTTTCCACACTTCATCCCCTCATCTCCTTATCTTTTGGGATTTTCGGGTATAGTGACCAAAGAAGGGGTTGTCCCTCATTTCATGGGAAAAAGGGGTTGAAGGCCCAGAGGTTGGTAGTTGGCAAAAGATAAAAGCCAATCATTAACCTTCTAGATGCTCGCCCAGGGATCCTGAGGACAATGAAATGTCTCTCATAAGAAACTAATGGGACCTATGAAAAAATAACTAATAACAAAATGCCAGCCAAGGTGTAGCATGTGTGGGCACTGTTTTTAATGCTTAGGTAGAAGCTCCACACATGTTTTCAACTTGGGGAAGCATAATGTGACTAGGGTAGAGTCAAGGTGGGCACAATTTTTCATGCTTAGGTAGAAGCCCCACCTTGGCTTCAACTTGAAAACATCTTAAAAAGAATAAAAGACAATAAATGGGCTTGGAAAAAAGGTTGCATTGAAAATGAAGGTGCAACACACCCTCTACAAAGGCACCCATAAATGAGACACTATAGCCCCTTGTATGTCATGAAACCCCATGCCCAAAAGTCTTCCCTCCATCCATCACACCTCATCCACATGACTTAGAAGGAGGTCCCCTCGGGAAACACCCCTAAACTTGAGGTACGATTCACCCAATGGGTCGTTTTGTCAACCCTCCCATACCTGAACTTGGCAAATTGCATAGGGTCTTTGAACATTGGTTTATTTTGATGAGGTGGTTTGGATGTACTTGCTTAGATGGCTCTTTTATTGATTTGATTTATTCATGATGTTGTATTTGACTTGAGATCCTTGGAGGGTGTATCCATTTGTCTTTGCAGGAGCCAGTTGGTGGACAGTTTTGGAAGAACAAGCCTAGCTTGGGCTTCCATGGGGCTTGAAGCCCACAGGTTGGATATCGGGGCTCACATGTCGGATGATGAAGACATGCCTTTGGAGGCCTAAAAGACATCATGAAGGACCTCACCTAGCCTCTACCACTCAAACGACTTGCCTAAGGAGGCCAAAACGTCACCTTTGAGGGCTTGACGTCAGATTAGGGCTAGGGTTTGGTCGTTTTGGAGGAAAAAACCCTTGGATCATGGAAGAAAGGCATTGATTGAAGACCATTGGCCTTTGGAGGCCTAGCCTTCTGTTCTCCAACTCAACGAATTTTCCAAAAGTGCCAAACATTGCCGAAGAAGTGGGTGACGTCATGTTTTTATGTTTTCTTTTATGTGCAAAGTGTGAATTAAATAATATTATTTTTGTAATGGGGCAAGATAAGGGCCGTTGACCCCTTTTCTTGTGATTTACCCTAAGTTTTGTGGACAAACTGTGTTTAGAGGGTTTGTATAAAAAAAGATCATCTCTGTTTCATTTTTCATCATGACTCTCCCATTGCAAGAAGACTCCTAGCTGAAATCTATGCCCTCTTTGGGCAATCTCTCTCTCTTGTGCTTTTGTTATGGTTTCTTTGTGCTATTGGTGGAAGAAGTAGCACACTGCCTCTCTTGGAGCTATTCTCTTGCATTTGTGGTGGATTAATCTTGGTAAAAGGAGGTTTATCTTGTTGTTACTTGGACTAGGTAAGGAATCTATCTTATTTTTGCTTCATTGCTTGGTTACAATTATGATTTGCTAGTTTTCTTGGGGAGTGTAAGGGCTTACAATCCCACCATATTCATCATTTTTGTCTTGGAATAATTTGTTGCATATACTAGGAGAAGTAAAAGGGTTTACACCCTCCTAGTACTTCCTACTTAGCCTTGCTTGCCTTGGGGAGTACAAGGGCTTACATCCCCAACGGGAGAGCATTGCTAGCTCTTTTTAATTTTGCCTTCATAACCCAATAACTAAAAGCACTAATCTAATTGCATTGGAGAAATAAAATCTTGCATTGGTTACATTGGTTAACGTGAAAACTCAGGATTTTGAGATTGTCTAAATTAGAATCAATTCTATGCTCTATATTCTTGGTTTAGCCACTAGGGCGTCTCATTTTGCTAAGTGCTTCTTGTTGCTGTTATAACATTTAATCTACAGCCATTAGGGCTGCAGAAACCCTAAAACAAATCTCTTAATAACTCACAAACCAACTGTCAGAAATTGCTAGAAATTTGCCGCTATAATCTATCAATCTCAGCGCACCTTTTAGGTGGATTTTTGGCAAGTTTTGGTGGTTGACTTCCTTGCTGTAACAACTTGTGTGCTACAGCCATAAGCCTGATAATTATCTCTGCAGTACTTGTTTATGAAAACGTTATCTTGTTGCTAATGTTTCATGTTGCTATACTTGAATTAAACTAGTCATTGCTAGCTTGTCTCTTTCATCCTTAATTAGACCTTAGCAACTTTATTTGCAGCTCTTATTATCCTTTGTTGCTGATATATATCATTGTTTATTGCCACAATTAGGGACAACAAGCTTAACTTGCTTGTTCAACACATTATTGGGCTTGTATCTTTGTTTTCCTTATGTCTCGGGAAGGTATAATCACTTATTGGCAGGTCTTCTATACTGCGGTACATCTTCTTCTATACTATGGTACATCTTTGACCATCTACGAGACTCTTTTCAAGCCCTTTTAACCTTCCATCATTGACCTTTAGGGGGACACTTCATCATCTCTTCCTCTTCCATCTCATTTCCCTTAGGGTCACCTAGGATTCCCCCCTTGAGGTGATTACTTCATCTCTAAAGTGACGGGAATACCTATCTAAGGTGACAGTGGGTAGGTGTTCTCTTAGTTGTCGCCATCTTGTGGTTTGGGTTGGGCTTTTCCCAACCTACAACTTGTGCGATAACATGGCCAAGCCAAGAGTTGTTATTCTTCTAATCATATTTGGGCTTGCCCTTCCTTTTATCCCACATGAGTGCAAGGCTTCCTTCACTGTAGTTGATGTAGGGTATATTCTCAATGTAGGTGTATGGAGGTGGCTCTGTGTTGACTGCATCTTTAATAACCTTCTCACGTTCTTTGTCCCTTTTATCTTCTTTCTTCAATATCTGGATGGACCCTGGTTCCTTCCCTTCAAACTTCGCCGACTTCTTATATTCCTGGGTCCTTGGAAGCAATGTATCTATACAATCTTCCTGCATGAAAGGTAGATCATGAGGATCATATTCAATGGGTAGTGGACCCTCATCAAACTCATTCTCGTTGATGCGGTTAGGATGGTCCCACTCTATCACATGTTTCTTAGCCGCCCGTCGGTTGTAGAGGACATCAAAGGTACCATCCTCCATGGGGATATAAGCATGAGTGAGGTCCATGCTATGGAAACCTTCAAGAGTGGCGACCCAACTCCTCGATAATAGCATGCCCCAAGCATCTAGAACATCGATCACCACTATGTTCATGAGGATGCTAATGTGAGGAAAATCCACCAAATAGAACTCCGCATCTTCTATGAGACAATAAATTTTGACCTTCTTGGAATCTATGCAACAGACATTTCCATAGGGTCGAGTCGTCTTGAGGCCAAGCTACTTCATAACCTTTAAGGACATCACATTTGCCGAGGTCCCAAAATCTAGCATGCAGTTTTGCAAGACGAGATTATTCATCCCAAAGAATGGTAGAAGGGAGGATTTGGATCGTTTTTCCATCCAAGGTACATGGTGTTCATGATTATCAGAGGATCTTCCGCCTTGGCTGACACTTTCAACAACTTCAATACTTATCTTCTTACGGAAGGGGTTTTGCACATTTCTGTCACTGGGATCGTCATATTCATTTTTCCAACCATGGTCGAGACATCTATGTTCAACTGAATCTCTTCTTCCTGCGTTGGTTTTGGAAGCAATTCTCGAACTACAGGTGGGGGTGGTGGGCCCACCTTCTTCGCTGGCTGGGGAGCGGTTTCCTTTGGTTGAACTGAAGCTTGCTTTGTTGGCTAAGATGAGGTTTGCTTCTCTGAAGTCTGCAGAGGCAAAATATTAATTTTATTCCTTCTTGCATAAGTCAAGATCTCACTCTTCTTTAATTCTTTCCTCTGATCTTCAGTCAACTGATTAAGCACTTTGAGCCAACCTTCTCTTGGTCCCCTTTTTCGAACTTCATCAAGTTGTTCCTGTGTAATATATGCGGAGTCGCCATCACCATCATCCTGAAAGGAAAATATTGTATCTACGAAGTTGATATTGTCAAGAGATTCTCCTTCTCGTCTTGGACATTCTTCCTCCGGATGAGGTTCTTGGCAAGGAGAACACCATGATAATTCCTCCAAGTTCACCATCCCGATAGGGTTTAATGTGTCAGGAGACTTTGCCTCCTGTTGAGGTTTTGGCTTCCAACCTGTGGCTTCTTTCCTGATGAATGGGTGCCTCGGAGCAAGCTAATTCTTTTCCAAACTTGTCAATCAGCTCATAACCTGATTTTGAGTTTGGACAAACTGGGTATTCATTTGATCTAGCTTTTGAGCTATGAGAACAATTGGATCCGCTACACTGCTTGTAGTTGTCTTTGTTTTTGGTTTTTCTCTAGCACGAGGATACTAAAAATGATCAAACCTGGAGCACAAAAGATTCTCCTTGATGTCTGCACTGTACTCTTTGGCTTCTGCCAAAGTGCAGGGTTTCTTCTCTCTTAGGATGAAACCAAATTTCCCTTCAAAAGCATTGACATAGAGGAGAGAGACAATTGCCGGTAGGACGCAAATCCCGAGGGATTTGGGCTATGTAGTTTCTCAAATCTGGTATCAAACTCACTAATTGTTTGGTTCTCCTTTTTCTTTATCTGGTTGAACTGAGTCGTTAGCATTCCGCTATCTTTCTTCAAGGACCATCTGCTTTTGAATAACTTAGCAAAGTCTTCATAAGTGGTGAGGTGATTATATGGTAAGCCATCAAACCACCTTTGGGCATTGTTATCGCACAGTTTGTAGCTCGGAAAAAATGCTATAAGATTGAAGGCCAAACTGGCGTAACATGAACCTATCCCACCCATTGTCACCACGATGGGGAGGTTCTTTCTCTTTAGGGAGGTTAGGCCCAGGGGAGACGTCCCCGGTGACCTGTGGTTTTGAAGAGGCAAAAGGCTAATAAGATCAAGATAAGGTTTCCCCACCTTCACAAGTCACCACCCAAACAAAAAGTCTCGGATAAACAACCAATAATAAAGTAAATCCCCAATGAAGAACACTTGCCTGGAACAAGACAACAGCAAAAGGATATATGCAAGCTATATTTCAATGGGTTAGTACTTCATAAGAATATCTGATAAATATATATAAGCAATTTAGCAATAAATGTTGACGAAGTCAATGTTTATCAATAGCATATGAAAAGATATAACACTTCACCAATAAATATTGGAACCATGTGGCATTCAATGTAACCAATCAACACTTCATTAATAAATGCTTTAAGCCACCATTCAATTGCTCATAAAGTAGAACGTTGCTGTATTAAAGATGAAATATTCAACGAAGACGTCAACAACTTAGGGTTAGTAGGATTAGCTAGAGCTAGGGTTAGTGTAGTTAGGGTTTCAATTCAAAAGGTTTGAGAGTGTTTAGATCAAGTTCTACTTCAACGTTTGAGGGCTTAGATCAGTGCCTTAGGGTTTAATGGAGTCATAAGTGAAGGACGCAAAAGTTGAAGGAGGTGAGATTTTAAAGGACTAGAGGGATAAGTTTTGAAGTGCTGCTAAAGAAGGGCTTCAAAATCATAATCCTAGGGGAGAGAGGCTCACTCTGGTGTTGCTAAAGCAAGGCCTCGTGCTCTCTCCTCCTTCCCGGCAAACAACTAGCTCAAATGAAATACAAAATCAAGACAAGAGGGCTTAAAGAGGGAGAGTGTTGCTAAGGCAAGGCTCTTTCATCAAACCCTAAAAGAAAACGACCCTTGGTGTAGATGACCTAGGCCTGGGACATCCTCTTCCTCTTGAAGTCAAAATGGTACAACTAGCTAAACGGAGGAAGAAAAAAGAGTGTAGCTATGGCTAGGCTCTCTTCTTTTTCTTCAATGGCTAAAAGCTTTTCCATCAGGGGACATGAGACAAGGACCTACTTGTGTGCTTGTCACCTAGGGTTTTGATTCCGCAAATTATAAATACATGCAAGAAAATAAGACTACAACCATTCATTTAAGAAGTTTTGCAGAAAAATACTTACAATTCATCAAAAATAACCATGCAAACCCTAGTTGTAACACCTTCCTTCAAGAAAAACACCATAGGATGCCAAAAATCTCTTCCTTTAACAAGTGCGCCTTCCTCAAATCAGCCAATAACCCAAATAGGGTGCAAAAATTAGACCTCACTAATGAGTGAGTAAGTTGTGATGAAAAAATGAGAGTTAAAATCCCTCATTTATACAAAACCTTGACCTAAATTTTACATTCTAGGTCAGGTAAAAGGCCGACAAGGCCATAATATCAAATCATACTGTTTTTACATTAAATTATCAAATTGAATCCTAAATCAAGCTGGAAAGAGAGTAAAAGCCCCTTAAAGTGAGACGTTAGCCCCTTTTTGGGCAGATGGGGCATCTTGGAGCAAAACGTTAGCCCCCCTTGGGCTTTCTCCAACCTGCCACACGTGCCAAATGCCCTGTCCATCTGCCAAAACGTGCATGAAGCAAGGATGACGTCATGGGCCTCATGGGTGACGTCCTAGGCCTTCCAAGGCCAACGTTCCACTGAAAAGGGGTCAACCCCCCTAGGTCAAGCTGTGCCAGGGTGCCTCTGGTGGAACGTCCTCCTCTTCTCTAGTGCAAAGCCCCTGATCCATCTCTGTCATGTATCTACCCCCCGATGGGGTCTCAGCATCCACCTGATGGGCTCTTCAGCCCCATGGAGGTTCGAACTGATCATCTCCCCATGTGTACCGGTCCAAGGTGGTACCTGTCCGCTGGGCATGGTCCTGCACATCAAAAGCTACGCCCTCCATGGGCTCATCAGTCACAAGGATCATAGCAATGCAAATCACATTTCATCATAAATATTATTAAACATATGCATAAAACCCCTGATAGATCAATCAATAGCTCAAAGATGTTACACAAACCTACAATACAAGTCTGGGAAAAGGGCAAGGCATCCTATTGCGCTAGTGTCCATTGAATAAAGGCAAGTTCCCGGAAGAGACCTCTTCCAAGCCATGTAAGTGGATGAAGTGGTCAAGGGATGTCCAAGCAAGTGGGTGCAACACAGGTCAAGGAAGCAAGATGTTACCTATGGGTGCCTTTATAGAAGGCGAGCTGTACCTGTCATGGATGCAATTTTTTCCAAGCCCATTCATGCCTTTGTTCTTTTTTTGTTATTTTATCTTTTATTGCTCTTTTCGTTTTTTTTTGCTCAAGAGATAATCACGGGACACTGTCCTGGTGTGGTGGCCAGTGGTGACAGCGTTACCCACAAGTACTTTCACAGAAATGAGAAGGCTTGCTCGTGATGAGAGTCGAGACCCCCTTTCCCTTGGCCATGCAACCAAAGGTCACTGCCCTGGCGTGGTAACCAACTGATGGCAATGTCATACTGCTAGGTACCCATGGACCTAATAGGCTAGCTCGTGATGAGACCCCCTATCCTCTGGTTAGGTCTTGCTTTATTTTTAGGGTCCCTCTTGTTTCTTGTTGAGAGGCCTTTTATTGCTTTCTCGGGGATCCCTGGGCAAAGCATCTCGAGGTTTTATTCTTAGGCTTTTAACTTTTACCAGCTTGCTTTTACCTTCTGGGCCTTTAGCCCCTTCTTCCCACTAGACAAGGTGCAACCCTAAATAGGTCAACCCAGTGCCCAGACAAGTGGATTGGGACAGGTGAGCGAGAAATAAGATGGAAAAGTGAAATTGTGAAGGGAGCGGACGATGGCTTCTCAGAGATGACCCCTAGTGGCTAACCAAAACCAACAGACACAGGCTTACTAGGACATCCTGTCAATCCCCAAAACATGGTCAAGTGGGCAAGTGTAAGATCCAAGCAGTTGTTAGAAAGAAAAGGAATCAGATGCATATAATCAATGGTTTTGATGATCAAAGTGACACATACCATGATACCTGAACTAATTACCTCATGAAGCAAGAACCCTCTTTGACACAAGACCAAGCCGATGGTGGTGGAGGCTGCTGCTGATAGGATAAAGAAGCTGGAAGAGAAAAAGGGTGGGCCCTCCAGGGCCATGCTGATGTCAATCCTGCTCTCGGTACTCCATGTCTAGGACCTGTGGGCCTCGAGACATGATCTCCTAGTTATCCCTGAAAGTGGGGGATAACAGGCATCTTTAGTGAGAGATGTTGCTAGCAACTTCATTGCAACATCTTCATGTTCCACTCCTTCATTTTTCATGTCTCGACTGATGGCATGTAGATGCTGTTCTGCAGTGATTACATTGTTTTCAGAAAACTTTGGCAACGATTTGTTGATTTCTTTAGGCATGGTATTGGGATATCCTGTGATGGCCGCCATGTTCAAGGGCTTATAGAGGTCCTTTTCCCAAGAACGAGCCATTGGTGGAAGTGGGAGATTACTGTGAACAAGTTGTTTGACAACGGGGGAATGGAAAGGAGGACTTCTTTGGTAAGTTTAGGAAGGTTTGAATCTTCCAGGGGGAAGGTTCTTTTGGGAAGAAGGAATCTAGGATGGTGGAGTCAGGGATAATCACTGTGACGAGGATGTGACAAGGCCAACCTAGGAAATACACGACTTCTAGAATAACTTTATTAATCCAAGAAAAAATGCTAATCGAAATAAACTTTAGGATTATTAGGCTAACATTCCCCCCTTTAATAATGAAGTTTTTTTTACAAATGCCAAGTGTTGGAGCAGGCATGTTTGGAAAACAACGCAGCAAGCGAGGTGGAACAACGCGCCACCTTTTGAGGAAAAGCAGTGTGCACGGTAGGATTTTCGAAAATCCGATGCAAATGTGGACAAACCTAGCCTAGTTAGGGTTAAGGTTTTGGGATGGATTGTAAGGGATTCTAACCCATTTTTGTAATATAAATAAGGGGTATGAGGTAGATTAGGGAGGGATCAGAATTATCTAAGATCGAATTGTTAGAGAGTTAGTGCGACAAGTTTGTTTTGGAGAACCTTGTTTGGAGTTTTTGGGATTGGAAGCCTGTTTTGAGAGCTGTAGAGCTCGGATGAGGTTGAAGTAGCTGAGGATCAGGTAGCAAGCTGTGGAGCTTGGTGCGATCCTGGTCCGTCTCACTATGATGTAATGTGCGTTGCACTTTTTGATTTGATGAATAAGAATAAAGAAGCAGAAGATCTTTGTGGACATAGCCCCAGTGGGGGGTGAACCACCGTAAAACCATGTGTGCAATGTGTTTTCATGTGTTGTTAATTTTGCACTTAACATTGAATGGTTAGATAGATGAATGGATGATTTATTTACAGTGTGCATTGGATTAAATATGCAAATGAATGAATGGATCTGATGAATAGTAGAATAGAATGCATGGTTAAGTAGAAATAAGAAGAAGTAAGGAAGAACATCCCCCAATCCCTTCCATGATTGCAGACATCTGTGTCCCTATGCTGCGCTGTGCACGGTGTAGCTTTCTGGTTTACCAGAAGGGCCGATGGTGATAAGGGTTTTGCTGGAGAACTAAGGTAGAACCCGGGTCGACCAATAAGTCCAACAAATGGTTTCGTTGCCGACTAGAACTCAAAAGGAGAGGCAGGAAGGGGTTTGGTCAAGAAGATGCAGTGGTAGAAATGGATGTTCAGGCCATGGAATTCTACGAAGCAAGAAATTGAAAGATGTTTAGAGACAAAGCAGTTGGAGTTCGCGCAGAAAGACAATAAGGGTTCCAGGTATACACTGCACCAGTACCTGCAGAGGTATGTGTTTACTGATCTACATGAAGCATATTTTTGTTTCTTTCCACAATTATTACAGGAATGGTTGTTAAGGTTTAAGGATACCCATCCGACTAAGGTTAGGGCCAAAATAATCATTGCAGACTCTATTAAAGATCACTTGATTCCTCAAGTGGATTCAAAGAAAACTCCAAAAGAACTCCAAAAGAAATGTTTGATGCCCTAACCGGAATGTATGGAAGGAAAGAACATCAATCGAAAGATGAATCTAAGAACTCAACTCAAAAGTACAAGGATGCAGAAAGGAGAAACAGTTCAGGAATATTTGTCTAGAATATCACAATTCAAGGAGCAACTGGAAACAATTGGTGATACTCTAGATGAAGATGAAATCATAATGCCAACCCTTAATGGTCTTACAAGAACTTGGGATGCATTCATCCAAACTATTTGTGCCAAAAAGGAGAAACTACACTTTGACAGTCTTTGGGAAGAATGTGTTTAAGAAGAAGCAAGAGTAGCTAACCGAGAAACAATACTATCAAGAGATGAATATCAAGCCTTAGCTGCTCATACTAAAGGAGGAAGGAAGAGGTCTCACTTCTAGAGAGAAACTCATCAACATAAGGAGTCTCACTCCCCAAACAAATTCATCCATAAATAATCTCACCCTCCAAGGAGATTTCAGAAGTTTCAGAAAGGTCAAAGAAGAGAAATTTTTTTCTCATCCTACCAATGTTACCATCGTGACAAGATGGGACATATTGCTAAGAATTGTCCAGCTAGAAGAGAAGAATACAAGAAGAGAAACAAAAGGCACCATGCCCATACAATTGAAGATGAAGAGCCACCCACAAAGATGATAAAAGAACAGATTGAAGACTATGTCGTAATCTCTGCCCTATCTGGATCAATGTCACTTGGTGAGGACACTTGGATCATAGATAGTGGTGCTTCCAAGCACATGACAGGTAAAAGCGACATTCTCTCTTGCCTTACAGAAAAGAACTTTCCCTATAAAGTTACACTTGGAGATGATTACCAATACCCTATGATAGGACTAGGAGAATCGAATTACAAACCTGATTCAGGAACCCCAATGAAGATGAAGGATGTACTATATGTACCAGGTTTGACAAAGAACTTACTTTCTACCTCAACTTTAGATAAGAAAGGCTTCAGAGTTGCTTTCATAGATGGAGAAGTTCTTATGTGGCCGAAAGGAAAAACCATAGAAGATGCAATTGTTATTGGAAAAGAAGAAGGTGGCTTGTTTAAGCTAAAAGGTCACTTAGAAGCAGCCTTGTCTCATTCCATTGAGAATCCATGTGAACTTTGGCATAGAAGACTAGCTCACATCAACTACAAGGCATTACCATATGTAAGCAAGGCAGTCACAGGTCTACTAGAATTCAAGGTTGACCATGAAGGTGTGTGCAACGGATGTGCACAAGGAAAGAACATCAAGAACCCTTTCTCGAAGAGAGACAGTAAAGTAGAAGGAGTCCTATAGCTCATTCACTCATATGTATGTGGCCTAATGCCATCAACCTCCATCAATGGGTATGTATACTATGTGTCTTTTATTGATGACTATTCTCGCAAAACCTGGGTTTACTTTTTGAAATCAAAAGATGAAGTGTTCAGTAAATTCAAGGAATTCAAAGCCTTGATAAAGAATCTCTCTGAAAGAAAGATCAAAATACTCAGGTCAGATAATGGAGGAAAATACACCTCAAAAGAGTTTGTAAATTTTGTAAAGATGCCGGTATCAAGAGGGAGCTCACCACTCCCTACAATCCTCAACAAAATGGTGTAGCAGAAAGAAAGAACATAACTATAATGGAAGCAGTGAAGACTATGATCCATGATCAAGATCTTCCTATGCACTTATGGGAAGAAGCAGCAAGACCAACAGTGTATGTATAGAACAGATTACCCAATAGTGCACTTGGGTTCAAACCCCTCGAAGAGATGTTCTTTGGAAAGAAGCCAGAAGTAAGCCATCTCAAAATATTTGGCTGCACAATATTTGTACACATTCCGAAAGAGAAGAGAACCAAGCTGGATCCTTCAGGAAAGAAGGGAATATTTGTTGGATACTATGAGGTCTCAAAGGCCTTCAAAATTTATGTACCAGGTTACCATCATATCGAGAACAACATAGATGTAACCTTTGATGAAGATGCAACACTCAAGAAATCAAGAAGATGCCAGCTTGAAGAAGTATATGAAGAAGAACCTGTAGCTCCTAAAGTTGCAGAACCGGTGAGGGAAGTCATAACTTCCCATGATGAGGAGATTCCAGAAGATCATGACATAATAGAATCTCAAGAACCTCCCCAGATGACGATCTCCCACAAGAAAAAGCCAGCCTGGGCAAGGGAACTTATTCAAGATGGAGAGAAGTATGGTGCCCTCGAAGGAACCATGAGACAAGTCAAGAAACCCAAGCCATTCTCCAGTTATATGGCTTTGATGTGTGACCTCTTAGAGAAGGAGCCTACTTGCTTTGAAGAAGCCATTCAAAAGAAAGAATGGGCAGATGCCATGACAGAAGAATACTAATCCATTATAAAGAATGATGTATGGGAAATAGTTCCTAGACCAAAGAGCAAGGATGTGGTATCTTCCAAATGGCTATTCAAGATAAAACATGTTGTTGATGGAAGTATTGAGAAATATAAAGCAAGGTTTGTTGCTCGTGGGTTTTCTCAAAAGGAAGGCATTGGCTATGAAGAGACATTTTCTCATGTAGCCAGATACACTTCAATCAGAACCATCATAGCCCTTGCAGTTAAGATGAAGTGGAAGTTACACCAGATGGACGGGAAAACAACTTTCTTAAATGGTGTCATAGAAGAGGAAGTGTATATAGAACAACCTCAAAGGTTTGAAGTTGAAGACATAAAGACTCATGTATGCAGATTGAAGAAGGCTTTGTATGAATTGAAAGAAGCTCCTAGAGCTTGGTCTGGAAGAATTGACAGTTTCCCGACGAGCTTGGGCATTACCAAGAGCAAAGATGACTCTAACCTTTACTTCAAGGTTATGAATGATGAGCCTGTTATATATATATATATATATATTTTTTTTTTTTGTAACTAGGGGAATCGGTAACAACGATAGTATCGTACTCACATGACACGGGGTCGAATCCTGTCGGCTGCCTTATAAACCTTAGGGAGAATTGCACCGTCCCCAAGCACGCCTCTGGATAAATCGAGGTGAGAGTCGAACTTGAGACTTACATATTTCCTTCCATTTACACGACACTTGCCAATCGCTCTACACCCCTGCGGGCGATGAGCCTGTTATATTACTATTGTATGTGGACAACTTATTTCTAACTGGAGAAGAAAATCTCATCACTAATTGTAAGAAGAATCTCGCTGTAGAATTTGAGATGAAAGAACTTGGCCTAATGCACTATTTCTTAGGTCTTGAGGTCTGGCAAAGCCTAGAGAAGATCTTCCTTAATCAAGGGAAGTATGTAGATGAAATACTAAAGAGGTTTGATATGTTGGAGTGTAAATCCATGAACACACCCATGGAAACTAAGTTGAAGCTTCTGGTAGATACTTCGTCAGAATTGGTTGATGCTACACTGTATAGACAAATCATTGGATCGTTGATGTATTTGACGAACACCAGGCTAGATATATGTTTTGCTGTGAACACCTTGAGTCAATTTTTGGTAAAACCCAGACGTGTTCACATTGTTGTTGCAAAACATGTGATGAGATACCTTAAGGGTACATTGGATTTTGGTCTCAGTTATAATGGAGATCAAGACTTGAGACTAAGTGGATATACTGATTCAGATTGGGTTGGAAGTGTCTCTGACAAAAAGAGCACCTCAGGATGTTGTTTCTATCTGGGGTCAGCCATGATCTCATGGCAGAGTAGGAAGCAATCAAGTATTGCTCTCAGCACGACATAGGCGGAATACATTGTTGCATGTTCCGCCAGTTGTGAAGCTATACGGCTTCGGAAGTTGTTGATAGGTCTATTTGATCTGGATATGGAAGCAACCGTGATCCTATGTGATAACCAGAGTTGCATAAAGATGACAAAGAACCCTGGGTTCCATGACAAGTCAAAACACATAGAGATCCGATATCATTACACTCTTGATATGGTGTAGAAAGGAGCCATAATGTTCCAGTATATTGGCACGGATGAACAAGTTGCTGATGTGTTGACGAAGCCTCTGTCTCGTGTAAAGTTTGAGCACTTTCTAGACAAGCTTGGTGTAGTCTGAAAGGACCTCCCTCGAAAGGGGGAGTAGTGTTGATGCCAACCTTGTGCTGAAGATTTCCAGCTTCGTGCTGATGTTGTTGTGATGCTAGGCTCGTGCTGAAGATTTCTAGCTTCGTGCTGAAGATTTCTAGCTTCGTGCTGAAGATTTCCAGCTTCGTGCTGATGTTGTTGTGATGCCAACCTCATGCTGAAGATTTCTAGCTTCGTGCTGATGTTGTTGAGATGCCAGCTTCGTGCTGATGTTGTTGAGATGCCAACTTCGTGCTGAAGATTTCCAGCCTAGTGCTAATGTTGATGATGCTCCAGCCTTCGTGCTGTGATGCTGCTGTTGTTGATGTTGTATCAGCCTTGTGCTGTTATTGATGATGATGATGTATTAGTGTTATACTAATCCATGTTGATGCAGATGATGATGATGCCATTCCAGCTCCTCGCTGTGGATGATGATATTGATGATGAGAAAAACTTGCGATGATTTATAGATATGCCAGTCAGTGTTCTAGATGCTATTGATGTTGTTGCCCTCTCTCTCTCCTGATGTTGTTGTAGAATACCCTTCTTGTTAAGGGACAGTGTTGAAATATTGTAACTGCAAAGAGTATTCTATTTATTTTTGAGTCATTATTCATTAGATCAATCCCCTTTTGTGGATTGATCATGTCGGGCATTGTAATTGACCAAATCCCCTTTTGCCGATTGGTCAAGCCCTAATTGTATTATGCAAATTAAGAAGTCGGCCCCGAGGCCTAATTAAAGTGGTTTTAACCACTAAGAAGACAAGTCGGCCCTGCCCAGTGAAGAGACACCTTTCCAGCACCTACCAACCAATATAAATAAAGGAAGCCAATGCCTCATTATCTCACTCCCTCATTCGCTCATCTAGTGCGCAAGTTTGTTGCTGCAGTTGGGAGAAGAAGGAAGAGAGAGGTGCATTGCTCATTGTTGGATATTCTCTAGTGTTTTGGTTTATTGTCTTGGCATTGTATTGGATATCTATATTAAGGAAGTTTTTGTTGGGTTTTCTCCCCCATGAGGGTTTTCGAGGATAAATGCTGTGCATCTTGTGATTGTGTTTCTCTTAGTGATCCTACCTATGCTATTGTTATCTAGTAAATTGAAAAGAAACCTAACAATAGCTCAAAACTTAACATCATTGAGTCATTTGATATAATGGGGTCGATCCATTTTGTTTCATTCTCTCGGGAAGTTGTGTTATCAAACTTCCTCACTAAGAAAGTTATTAAAAGGATCATTACACTATAATATAGGACTCCTATGTTTTTGAGTGTTACATATTCTAACAACCTCGCTTAACACAAAATACATTTTTTTGAAATTCCCCCTTAATACAAAATCCATAACAACTTAACTTAATAATTTAGAACGATTACAAAATTGAAAGACATATTTGTTCGATCTTCAACAATGCAACACTATTCCAGTTTTCCGACTTTTGTAGGTGCTCAATCTGATTCGCATCATCCTCTTTTTGAAGGTATATATCCAATTGCTTCCCTTATACAATCTCCTACTTTGAGACTACCATCCCCCTCTTTTTGCTGGGAAGGTAGAATATAATCGAATTCCGCTAGCCAATAAATTCATTGAGCATCCTTACTAAGTTCTCTTTAGCCGGAGTTCAAATTGCAAAGTTGTTTATCAAAAAAATTAACTATCACCAAATTTATCATCATCCTGTTTGTTACACCCTTGAAAATAAATAGCATTATTAACACTGCTCTTCTTCTCTTCTTATGTATCTTTTATCACAAAGATAATGGTAGGATCTTTGGCATCTCCTTCTTGATGGCCTTATTTTCGCTGCTCTTCTATTGTTCCCTCTCACGTATTATGTCATAGATATAATGGTAGGAGCTCATACATCTTCTTGATACGATTGTTTTGAGTCATACCACTACTTCAAATCAATACGACGACTCGATTTCCTCTTCTCAGGCTACTGCTCTATTCTCTATAACAATAGATAGAGAATGTATTTTGCAAATATTTTTCAATAGCTCGATTTCTTCTATTCTTGCGTGGCTTCTCTCTTCTCTATATCAACAGTTCTCTTCTCTAGTAGTGACTAGATTCCTCCTTCATAGCATATGTCTTGTCTAGAGATGGATATTACTCTTTCTTGATGGCTATTGTGTTGATGATTATAGTTGCGTGAGACATCCTCTAGGACACAGATTGATTGAGTCAACTTGAGAGAGAGCCCCTGAGATGGGTGTGTGGTTCCTATCTGAGACAGAGCTGGAACGTAGTGATGGCCTCCTCCTTACAAAGAGTTGAGAAGAACTCAAGATGATTCTCTTGTGTAATGCAGTGAGAAAGGAGATCTGTTGAGTTGGACGTGCCTGTGGCTGAGCACAAGGTGAACGTGTGAATTCCCATGAGCTGGGTGCATCGTTATGAGACAGAGATGAAAATGATGTATTAGCCTCCTCTGAGCAGAGAGTTGAGATGATGAACTCCAGATGACTCTCCTGTGTAATGTAGTGGGAAAGAAGATCTACTGAGTTGGACGTGCCCGTGGATGAGCATAGGTTAACCTTGATCCTAGTGGCTGAGCACTAGTGAGTGTGGTTCTCCTGTGAGACGCAGTGAGATAGAGATATGGACATCCCTATGGATGTGCCCCTAGTGGCTGAGCACTAATGGGTGTATGAGATCCCTAGGTCAACTAAAGAAAAACACCAAAAGGACAGGGTTAGGGCCAAAAGAATCATTGCAAACTCTATTAAATATCACTTGATTACTCAAGTGGCTTCAA
>JZKD02S2346377.1:7923-20605 GCA_000966675.3 Picea glauca
ATATATATATATATATATATATATATATATATATATATATATATGCGTATTTACATTTTTTTTATGTCTTATGGATCACATTTTTACAATGTATGTACATGTGTATGTGTGTGCAATATGCCAATCTAATACATGATTAGCTAGAGTATCTGTGAATTGATTCAATCTCCTAGGAAAATGGATATATGTAATGTAATCAAAGCATCGTTCTAAGAGACGTAACCTAAGGAATCGTCGGTGTAGAGTAGGATCATAAATGTGGTAAACCCCATTTAACTGGGACACAACCAGTTATGCATCTAAGTAGACCCGAAGGTGAGAGATACCATGCGACAAAGCATCACAAAGAAACTCTATCACTACGTTGTACTTGACGACATTTTTTTGGGAATCACCTAAACATATACCTCCAGAAGATATCAACTGGCCTTGAGGTGTGAATATCACCCAAGCTGTGCAAGCAATCCTCTGAGTGTGTCGGCTAACATCATCTACGAACCCAATGAACACCTTTGCTTCACTTGACATCTACCATAGTGAAAAAGATGACATAAAAAATGACACACCCATAAAACAAAAAGACAAAATACTAAAATGTATAAGAACTATACATATATACAAGAAGTAACCCAAGGCGACCCACCTACGAGTAATACTTCTTGAGGTAGAGCCCATTTCTAGTCTCCGCCAAAGATTTCCCTTTAAAGTTAACCAGACGATAAGTGCCCTTCTTTAATACCTCCTTCATGATGAATGGTCTGAACCACATGGGTTTGAACCTTCCTGCCCCGAGGGGATCCTTATCTTGGTCATAGACCAGGACAAGGTCACCTTCAGAGAAAATCTGAGGATGAATGAACCGATCATATTGACTCTTTAATTTTTTCTTGTGAGCCTCGTTAGCCAAGGTTGAATCATGGCGCTGCTCATTGAGCTGCTCGGGATACAATAAGCATTCCTCAAGCGGTGAAGTGTGTAGAAATAATTGTACTGCCAACTTTAGAGATGGGATTTGACACTCTATTGGCAAGACTTCTTCCAGCCCGTAAACAAGTTGAAAAGGTGAGAAACTAGTTTCATTCTTTACTGACGTTCGATAGGCCCACAACGCCGAGTACAACATCAAATGCCAATTTGACTTAGTCGAATTGATCATTTATTGAAGAATAGTCTTGAGGGACTTATTCACAGCTTCCACCTAACCATTCACTTGTGGGTAGTAGGGTGATGAATTGTCTTGCCTCAACCCAAGCTTTGATGTTAACTTAGGCATCATTTTGTTCTGAAAGTGACTGCTATGGTCAGTGACAATCTCCCTTGGGATGCCAAACCTTGCTATTATCTGATTGAACAAAAGAGAGCTGCTGTCTCACCATAATCTTTAAACGTTGGCATAGATTCGACCCACTTTTTGAATTAGTCTATTGCTACGATGATATAATGGTGCTCCTTGGATGAAGGGGGGTGGTATGTAGTATAATCAATCCACCACTTAGTGAAGGGGCCAACTGTAATGATGGGAAACATAGGAGTGGGGTGTGCCCTCATCTTCCGAGAGAATATATGACATGGGTGGCACTTCTTGACCGATTCAACTCAATCCTTGATTAATGTCAGCCAAAAGTAACTGACTCGTAGAATGTTTTGGGTTGTTGCCAACCCAGAAAAATGACCACCACATGATCCAGTGTGGCAGTCGTTAACAATGAGTTCATATTCTTCATGAGTGAGACACCAGTGAAGGATACAATCTGCACCTCGACGATACAAAGTGTCCTCGAGTATGAAATAGTGTTTTTCCTGATGGCATATACGTTAACGCTCATCAAGAGAAGTAGAGGCGGGGCACTTCAAAGTCTAGAGATAGATTAGTATATCTCCATACCAGGGGTTCAAAGATGAAATTTGAAAAAGATCTCCTTTAATCAGTGATTATTCAGGCGTAAAATCACCTGATTCAACCAGAAGTTCCAAGATAAGTTCCTCAAAGACCAATGAATTCTTAGATTTCATAGAAACAAAATCCAAGTCAAATTCTTGGAGGATAAAAATCCATCTACTGATCTTTCCGCTGATTACATGTCGTGTCAAAACGTATTGGAACAGATTCACAATGACAATGACGATGGTTTGTCGAAACAAGATATAATGACGGAACCAATGGAAAACATGTACTACTACCAATGAAAGATTTTCAACGTGGGAGTATTTGAGTTCTGGTCCAACTAGGCCTCGACTCAGGTAATAAATCACATTTTCTTCTAGTAGGTCATCCTCTTGAACCAATACCATACCGATGGTCGACTCTGCCGTGACCAAATACAATAAGAAATATTTATTATAATTGGGTGGTCGAAGTAGAGGGGTAGACATGAGGGCATGTTTCAATGCTTCGAATGAGCACTGAATGGCTTTGTCCCAATGGAAAGGGATGCCCTTCTTTTGTAAATGCATAAACCCTTTAGTGATCTCAGCATAGTTTGCGATAAAACGTCAAAGAAAATTGGCTTTTCCCTGTAAACTCTGAAGCTGAGGGACTATGCATGGGGGAGGAAATTGAACTATCGCCTCAACCTTTAGAGGATCGACCATGATCCCTGTTGTCAAAACTATAAAACCTAAAATACGACCCAACATCATGCAAAAACTGCATTTGTTAGGAATCAAGTGAATACGATAGTAGCGACATCGCTCAAAGATAAGTCTGAGGTGCATGGGATGATCAGCTCTCTTACGAGATCATGATGCTAAATCATTGAGATAGGCATCGACTGTGTGTTTGAGATCATGGAAAAAAAAGACATGGCCCGCTGAAAGGTGGCTCCAACATTGTTTAGGCCAAAATCCGTCTTCCAATAAGAAAATGTACCACATGGACAGATAAAAGCTATTTTATGCTAGTCTTTGGGCTTAATCTATATCTGATTGTATCTTGAAAAACCATCCATGAAATAAAAGACCTCACAGCCTACACATCCATCGACAATATGGTCAATGAATGGGGTGGGAAAATTATCCTTTGGACAGACTTATTCAAATCATGAAAGTTCATACATATGCGAATCGTTCCATGCTTTTTGTTGACCAGAATGGGATTTGACACCCATTGAGTCAACTGAACGGGGTAGATGAAACCAGCTTTGAGTAGTTTCTCTACTTCAGCCTTAATAGCTTCTGCTTTCTGAGGATTAACTGGATGAAGATTCTACTGGACCAACTTGGCGTCAGGGTAAGTAGTTATTTTATGTTCGACGATTCTTGGATCTATGCCTGGCATTTCCTCGTAAGACCAGGAAAAAATGTCACGAAATTCTTTAAATAAATTAGTGTAGATTCGAATCTCCTCGGGGGAGTAGTCCGCTCTGATGAATACATTATCCATGATGCCAGGGGTTTTGGAGATATCTATAGGTATCATTCTAGTGATGGTTTCCATATTACCTTCGATGTAAACTGCGTGCGTAGCCAAAGGTTTGATGGGACAAGACCTATCTCCAATCATAGTCAACATGAATTCACCCACCTCAATTCTTCCTAACTAAGGGAGAAAATAAGATATGTGATGGAGAACGTCCCAGGGTTTGTATGGACTATTCAATGCATCTATAATTTCCTCATCAGAGGGAAAGACCAAGTCTAAGGAATCAATAGTGGTGAGCAAACCTTAAGCCCAGGTAGGCTTGAAAACTGGATCTAACTCCTATGCGGGAGTTAGATTAGGGTCAATGGAAGCTTGCTGGACTATAGAGTATGCAACCTTTGCTGCGGGCAAAGGCATGGCCATGCCATGATGCCCTATCCCTTCCATCATGGCTGATGAGGAAGCAAGAGTCCACGGATTGTTAAAGTAATTCATATGAAACAATGACACTTGAAAGATTTCAGCCTTAGGATGGTCAGGGACAACTGATATGAACTTGACATCGCCAGACGGAGGCATGTAATCACAAGTACCCATCAAAGGTAGGCACAAACTAACCCCTATATTGATGACACCGAGCTATGGATTATCAATCATTGACACTGTGGATGCCCCCGGTGAAGGGTCAGGACGAGAGAAATACAAATGATCAATGGACATGATCTGGTCCTCGTGTGGAAATAATAAGACCTAGAAAAATGTGGCAACCACCGCATGCATAGGATAGGTCCAAATCCTTCCTAACAAGATATTGTAGTTGAGAGGCGCATCGACCACTTCAACTTCGACACACACGGTCTTTCCTCCTAGATGCACAACAAAATAAGGAAAGATTCCATGTGGTCTGAATGAATGACCATTGAAAGCGGTAAGAAGATTAGGTGATAGAGACAAAATGGGTTGGCCAATGGCCTTCCAACATGCCAAAGACATCATGCATGTCAAGGAATCCTCATCAACCACCATGTGGAAAATGTTCCGAGTAAAATATTTCTTGGTGTAAGCCACTACTATCTGAAATGTGACGTGGTATGGGAGACGAGGTTTCAAGTCGGTCGTATCAAGCATGGTTATTCCCAGATTATAAGTCTTAGCAGATCCTAAGGCAACTAACAGATCCTTTCTCTACGAAGTTCATCTCTGGAGGACCTCCAAAGCAGACATTGCACAAGGGGTTTGTGACAAATCTTCAACCACATAATAGTTCTGGGTGGCCCTCATGTTTGGATTGTGGGAAGATTTCTTGAACACCCCTTTCAGGATGCATGTCATTGTTTCACCCAACGTCTTCTCGATCTAGATAGGAACAGATGGGTTTTCGACTTCTTTACCCTTCTTAGAAGTGTTTGGAATTCTGTAATCATGTGTCCTAGTTGCTATGTGGGAATCACCTTTAAACATATAAACATTCAAGGTCGAGGGATTACTAGACAACGAAGGGGGTCCCTGACTGTCTCCATCTGTGTTTGTAGAGGCTTGAGTTAAAGTTTTCCTATGTGGAAATGGGTTCGTTAACACAACAGGTTGTTGTCGTGCCAGTAAATTTTGGGCCTCCGCAAGCCGAGGGCACAGGTGAGTCGGATGGTCTTCTATGCAAAGGTTCCATAGATACTTTGACTTTATTTTCTCTGTGTTTCCCCCGCCAACATTATTGGTGGTTTTATTATCCCCCTTACCCTTCTTTCATTGTTTCTTCTTTCCATCAGCCTATTGGTTGGCCTTCGGGTTTGTCGATTTCACACTGTGTACATCCAACATTTGAGTAGGGGGAGTAGTCGAAACAGTGGTTTGGCTGGCCGCTGTTTGCTGTATTGACAACTGTTGCAATTGATTTGATAGTTGATCAGTGGGATTTTCTTGTACTGAACCAACAATACCATCGGCATGTGTTCCATACTTTTTTCTGGTCTTGTCAAGAATGGACCGAGACACATCTGGAAAAGATTCGTAAAGTAAACACTCCACCATGGACCGCAACACATCAGGGATTCATTTCTAGCTATTGATCTCTCATTATCGCTTCTTCCTCAGAAAACACTCCCAATGTTGCAACATATTTGGATAACTGGGGTACCAAAGACTTAAGGAACCACTCCAGTAGGAATGCTGGTGGAACTGGTACTTTTATCAAACTCTTCCAACGCCACCATTCTTGGATGTGATCTAAGATATGGTCAGCCTTTGTTTGATCAAAGTTGGCCAGAAATGCGGTGCCGACATCGTATCTCACAGGTAATTGAAAATGGTTTATAAAAACCATTGCCAATTTTCCAAAAGTAGAGTATCTTGAGCAGTCAAGCTCGATGTACCATTTCACAGCACTCTCGATAAGAGTGCATTGAAACAGATGCAACTGGACTGAGTCGTCTCTCAATGAGTTGGAGGAGCACCATATGTGAAAGGTGGTCACATGATCACCTGGATCTTTGTTAGTCTTACCTTCAAACTTTGGAATGTCTGAGGGAAACTTGGTCGACATAGGAGGCTAACACGGATCGTGACAGATTGGGTCGTTTAACAATCTTGACAAGTCTGGAAAATGCAACGTTGCCAGAAAAGGTAGCTTGGGCTGTTGAGTTTGTACAGGAGGAAAGGAGCCTGGAATTTGGCTGGCACTATGTTGTCAAGAATAGTTAGGCTGCTGACCTGGGTTTTGGTAACAACCATGGTCGTGGCCAACGTAAAAATACTGCGCCTGTTGAGACCTCATCGGCTGACTCTCGTAATTGGACATTGAGGGATGAGAAGGTATTTCTCCCGATGTTGTGTTCCAAAGGTTCTGGAAAGGGTTTCCCCCTACCGATATGACATGCATAGGTATTGAGACTTGCCCGGGTTTCCATTGGCCATGGAAGGGGTTTCCCCTGGTCGACATCCCTGATGAGGGGATTGATCCCTACCAAATATTCCAGGGTCCTTGAGAGGTGTTTTCCTCCTGTGCAGGAATAATACCCTACACAGGGTTTTTTGATCCAAAACTAGGGTTTCCCCTGACTAAGATGGTAGCTGATGAGAATGTGTTGCTACCAAATGCACCGAACAAAGAGAATGACAAAGAACCCACTGGCGTGGTGTTGGAAGACAATTCTTGACTACCTACTCTAAACACGATGTAGTTCATGTTCGACCAAGTGGGCTATTGGGGAGCACCTCCTAGTGAGGGGGACGACAGAGGTATATGACCCCCACTATAAGGGAAATTGTTATAGGAGGCTGAGGTTCCCCCCATGGACCCTCGAAGAGGATCATTATAGCTCCCTGCCCCTAGACCCAAGGTCTGTAGGGTGGAGTAGGACAGGAGAAAGTTTGTATCAAAGCCAGGCATCCCATATGAGAACGGAGGGCCTACTACACTCTGGGTGAATGGAGCAGTGATCGTCGCCATAGACAGAATCAGACCACTACCCGAAGTAGAGGTGGTCAAGACCATGGTGGTTCAGACTGATGAAGGTTGGTTAGGAGGTTGAATGCCCCCTGTAGTGGCAGTCGTAGAGGGAGTTGTTATCTCCTCAAATAAATTGGTGGATTTTTGCTTTTTGAGGTGATAGGTTGTGATCTAAATTTTATTTCTAAATTTTTGTAAGTAGGTTAGAGAGTCTGTATTTTGAAAATAAGCTCAAAAGAAACTTTGGATTTGGTTTGGTCAAGAAAAAGTCAGAATCTCAGGTTTTGGTGGTTTAGGCGAGCCTCAAATGTGCTCATTAACCACCGAAAGCCTCTGTTCTCGGCAGTTAAAGGGTCGAAGCAAGAAGGCGCTTAACCACCGAAAGTGTTTCAACGATAAAAATGGAAAGCCCGTGCTTTTGCACAAGCCAGCTGTCAAGTTGGCACAATGATTAAAACACAACTGCCGAAAGCTCTCCATGGTGGAGGGTATGCACGTTCGTGGTGTCTATCCAGAAATTTTGAAGCCCCTGTGTCTTTTCAACCACATTGGTCTTTTCAGAATCCATACACGACGGCAATTTTCATATATGATTTCATGGAACCACCCTCCATTTCAGTTGCAAGTACACTAGCCATCATGATCTCGTTTCTCCTTTATTATTTCCTCGATGAGTCATTATGAATCCCGGAGATTGCTGAGATAACCGTGATTTTGGGATTTTATCAGTCAATCGTATTTTCAGAGATCCTAATCCCGTGTCCTCTGGCGATTTTCGAAGCATCATTTGAGTCCAGCGAGCACTCTCGAGTCAAGTAAGCCTGGTCAGGTTATCAGGTAAGTTCAGAAGCTATCCTCTTTCAATTTCAAAAATGAAAATGCCACCGAAAATCTAAAGTTTCGGCATATTCTTAGTCAAATGGTTGTCCGAAACTGGGTTAGTTTTTGAACTCGGTAATCCTAATGTTTGTGTCACCCTGTTCCACTAGATTTTCTTGAGTAACATTTGTTGTATACTTAATTTCTAGAGTCATTGCCTCCTTGGATTTCCAACTTCCTATAATTACAGATACACTCAGCATTGACCCATGTCAAAAGCAGGACCAGCTTTGAGATCTGAGGTAGATGGAGTTTGGTATTTAGAAGCTCACCCAGAGGTGGCATAATTTTTCAAATAGACTGGAGTTTTTGCATACTGTGAGAAATTAACCAAATTTCACCAATAGGTGGCCCAATATTTTGCTATTTCCTATAATGGAAGGACTGCTAAAGTCGGCAAGGAGGAGATTATCATTGATGAAGCAACCATTGCTGAGTACACAGGTTTACCCAGGTCAGGAGACTGTTGGTTCAAGACTACCATACCTTCAAACATCGAATTCAGGTCATATTTGCTACCAGTACATAAAGATTTGATCTGGAAGAAGGATATTCCAATGTCTTATTTGGAACCAAAGTGGCAGTCCCTATTGAAAGCAATTTTGGTGTATATCACTTGTGAGGGGCACTACAACAAGGTCATGTTTTATCATTTTAAACTTCTAAATCATTTCACAGGAAGAGAGCCTATAAACCTGCCTTACTTCTTTCAAAAAACACTAATGAAGATGGAAAGACAAGTGAAAGCCCAGCCTGCTAAGGTTTTCAACAGATTATCACATCAAGGACTAATTACTCTTCTTGTAAGAGAATCTCTGCAGAGGAAATAGATTGAGTGGGGCTTCTTTTTGTTTTGGAATGAATTTCAAACAGAAAGACCACCAGAGGTAGTAACTGAGAAGGCCAGGGGAAGAAAGACTCCTACTCCCAAAAGAAGTCATAGAAAAAGGAAAGGAATCTCACCACCAAGAGATCCCATAAAATCATCCCCTAGAAATAAGAAAGGAATCAAAAGAAAATTGCAGTTTGAAGGTAAGCAGTTTAAAAAGCATGCCATAGGAAATAACCCTCTAAACCTACCTTACAGCGATTCAGAATCAGAACAAGAGGTGGTAGAGACACAGGATAAGAAGCAGACTAAACAGGGTGCAGATTTTTGTTCAAATCTACCTTTACCAAGTCCTCCAGAGGCCCATAGTCAACCAGAAGTAGAAGCCTCCTCAAGCAAGCCTAAAACAGCCAGATCACAGAAAATCAACAAGCTCCTACAATAGGTTTATGAAATGGAAGTCCTAGAAAGGGTGATTAAAAAGGCTAATACAGACCTCACTGGCAGAAATGAAGAACTATTCAAAATGAATCAAACCCTCAAACAAAAGCATGAAAAAATTAAAGACAGAAACAGGGAATCTATCAGAGAAAACATGAAGCTGTATAGACAGCTCAGGATTCTAAGTTTGAAGTTAAAAGAGTTTCAATCACCAACAGAGGAGCAGACTGGATTGGAAACTCTGGCTAACTTATCCACAACCATGATGGACACACTAGAACCTCCCACACAGCCAGTACAAGTTCGCAGGTCTGCACGAACAAGGGTCGCCTCATCTAAGAAATCCTAAGCATCAAAAAGGGATCCAAGGTAATCATTTTTTCAATTTTGAAATTTTCTCAAAGATGAATTTTCGGTGGTTTAGGCGAACAGGACGACTGTTCATTAACCATCAAAAGCGGTGCTTTCGGTAGTTAACCCAGCCAAAAGCTTTCCAAGTTAACCACCAAAATCCTGTCATGTTCAGAAAGATCAAGTTTTTACATAGATTGAAGTTTTTTGTGTTGAAAAGGTTTGGAATCTTTTCGAATGAACATCTAATGAATTATCAAGACACATCCAACAGTTATTTTTGACAGATTATGGAAAGAGGAGGTGTTTCAAAGGTTTTTGATATCTTTGACAAAGACAGAAATTCAGGACACTTTNCCCCCATGGACCCTCGAAGAGGATCATTATAGCTCCCTGCCCCTAGACCCAAGGTCTGTAGGGTGGAGTAGGACAGGAGAAAGTTTGTATCAAAGCCAGGCATCCCATATGAGAATGGAGGGCCTACTACACTCTGGGTGAATGGAGCAGTGATCGTCGCCATAGACAGAATCAGACCACTACCCGAAGTAGAGGTGGTCAAGACCATGGTGGTTCGGACTGATGAAGGTTGGTTAGGAGGTTGAATGCCCCCTGTAGTGGCAGCCGTAGAGGGAGTTGTTATCTCCTCAAATAAATTGGTGGATTTTTGCGTTTTGAGGTGATAGGTTGTGATCTAAATTTTATTTCTAAATTTTTGTAAGTAGGTTAGAGAGTCTGTATTTTGAAAATAAGCTCAAAAGAAACTTTGGATTTGGTTTGGTCAAGAAAAAGTCAGAATCTCAGGTTTTGGTGGTTTAGGCGAGCCTCAAATGTGCTCATTAACCACCGAAAGCCTCTGTTCTCGGCAGTTAAAGGGTCGAAGCAAGAAGGCGCTTAACCACCGAAAGTGTTTCAACGATAAAAATGGAAAGCTTGTGCTTTTGCACAAGCCAGCTGTCAAGTTGGCACAATGATTAAAACACAACTGCCGAAATCTCTCCATGGTGGAGGGTATGCACGTTCGTGGTGTCTATCCAGAAATTTTGAATCCCCTGTGTCTTTTCAACCACATTGGTCTTTTCAGAATCCATACACGCCGACAATTTTCATATATGATTTCATGGAACCACCCTCCATTTCAGTTGCAAGTACACTAGCCATCATGATCTCGTTTCTCCTTCATTATTTCCTCGATGAGTCATTATGAATCCCGGAGATTGCTGAGATAACCGTGATTTTGGGATTTTATCAGTCAATCGTATTTTCAGAGATCCTAATCCCATGTCCTATGGCGATTTTCGAAGCATCATTTGAGTCCAGTGAGCACTCTCGAGTCAAGTAAGCCTGGTCAGGTTATCAGGTAAGTTCAGAAGCTATCCTCTTTCAATTTAAAAAATGAAAATGCCACCGAAAATCTAAAGTTTCGACATATTCTCAGTCAAATGGTTGTCCGAAACTGGGTTAGTTTTTGAACTCGGTAATCCTAATGTTTGTGTCACCCTGTTCCACTGGATTTTCTTGAGTAACATTTGTTGTATACTTAATTTCTAGAGTCATTGCCTCCTTGGATTTCCAACTTCCTATAATTACAGATACACTCAGCATTGACCCATGTCGAAAGAAGGACCAGCTTTGAGATCTGAGGTAGATGGAGTTTGGTATTTAGAAGCTCACCCAGAGGTGGCATAATTTTTCAAATAGACCGGAGTTTTTGCATACTGTGAGAAATTAACCAAATTTCACCAATAGGTGGCCCAATATTTTGCTATTTCCTATAATAGAAGGACTGCTAAAGTCGGAAAGGAGGAGATTATCATTGACGAAGCAACCATTGCTGAGTACACAGGTTTACCCAGGTCAGGAGACTGTTGGTTCAAGACTACCATACCTTCAAACATCGAATTCAGGTCATATTTGCTACCAGTACATAAAGATATGATCTGGAAGAAGGATATTCCAATGTCTTATTTGGAACCAAAGTGGCAGTCCCTATTGAAAGCAATTTTGGTGTATATCACTTGTGAGGGGCACTACAACAAGGTTATGTTTTATTATTTTAAACTTCTAAATAATTTCACAGGAAGAGAGCCTATAAACCTGCCTTACTTCTTTCAAAAAACACTAATGAAGATGGCAAGACAAGTGAAAGCCCAGCCTGCTAAGGTTTTCAACAGATTATCACATCAAGGACTAATTACTCTTCTTGTAAGAGAATCTCTGCAGAGGAAATAGATTGAGTGGGGATTCTTTTTGTTTTGGAATGAATTTCAAACAGAAATACCACCAGAGGTAGTAACTAAGAAGGCCAGGGGAAGAAAGACTCCTACTCCCAAAAGAAGTCATAGAAAAAGGAAAGGAATCTCACCACCAAGAGATCCCATAAAATCATCCCCTGGAAATAAGAAAGGAATCAAAATAAAATTGCAGTTTGAAGGTAAGCAGTTTAAAAAGCATGCCATAGGAAATAACCCTCTAAACCTACCTTACAGTGATTCGGAATTAGAACAAGAGGTGGCAGAGACACAGGATAAGAAGCAGACTAAACAGGGTGCATATTTTTGTTCAAATCTACCTTCACCAAGTCCTCCAGAGGCCCATAGTCAACCAGAAGTAGAAGCCTCCTCAAGCAAGCCTAAAACAGCCAGATCACAGAAAATCAACAAGCTCCTACAATAGGTTTATGAAATGGAAGTCCTAGAAAGGGTGATTAAAAAGGCTAATACAGACCTCACTGGCAGAAATGAAGAACTATTCAAAATGAATCAAACCCTCAAACAAAAGCATGAAAAAATTAAAGACAGAAACAGGGAATCTATCAGAGAAAACATGAAGCTGTATAGACAGCTCAGGATTCTAAGTTTGAAGTTAAAAGAGTTTCAATCACCAACAGAGGAGCAGACTGGATTGGAAACTCTGGCTAACTTATCCACAACCATGATGGACACACTAGAACCTCCCACACAGCCAGTACAAGTTCGCAGGTCTGCACGAACAAGGGTCGCCTCATCTAAGAAATCCTAAGCATCAAAAAGGGATCCAAGGTAATCATTTTTTCAATTTTGAAATTTTCTCAAAGATGAATTTTCGGTGGTTTAGGCGAACAGGACGACTGTTCATTAACCATCAAAAGCGGTGCTTTCGGTAGTTAACCCAGCCAAAAGCTTTCCAAGTTAACCACCAAAATCCTGTCATGTTCAGAAAGATCAAGTTTTTACATAGATTGAAGTTTTTTGTGTTGAAAAGGTTTGGAATCTTTTCGAATGAACATCTAATGAATTATCAAGACACATCCAACAGTTATTTTTGACAGATTATGGAAAGAGGAGGTGTTTCAAAGGTTTTTGATATCTTTGACAAAGACAGAAATTCAGGACACTTT
>JZKD02S2346388.1:2483-13783 GCA_000966675.3 Picea glauca
GTTAAAGTCCGGATGGTGAGGGGGGGGTCCGGAATTTTTATGGGCCGTTTGATTAATTTTAAAACATTTGATGTGAGTTTGGATGGGGGCGGGATGTGTGAAGGTGTGAGTGGAGTGTAACGTGAGCAGGAGTGGGGTATGAGGGTGGGGTAGACTTAGGGTAGTTTAGGTTTGGGTTATTATATTATTATTTTGTTTTTTTATGTTTTTCCTTTTTTTTATTATGTTTTATTACATTTTTCGTTTGGTTTTTGTTTTTATGTTTTTGTTTTGTTTTTTGTATTTTATTTTTTATGTATTTGTTTTATTACTTATGTTTATATTTTGTTTTATAAATTATTTTGTTTATTATATTATATTTTTATTTATTAAATTTCAATTTGTTTAAATGTTTTTATTTAATATTATTTTTTTTTTATTATAATTCTTTATATTTGTTTTATTATATATTTATTATATTTATTATATTTAGTTTTTATGTTTGATTTTTATATGTTTTTTTTTTATATATATTTTAATGTTTTAATATTTGTGTATTTGATTTTATCCAAAAACTAACTTATTAAACTAACTAATTATTAATTAATTAATTAATTAATAGTTAGTCTAACAATTATTTATTTTAAATTATCCTTATCAAAACAACTTTGTTAGGCTTACAAATATTAGAGAATATCAATAACCTTTTAACATTATTCGTTCATTATCCTAAGTCCATTTATTCATGGATGGAAGGCGGGTGAGGCGTACTCAATGGGTCGAAAAGACAAGGGAGTGAAGGCGCAGTGGAGGATGAAGGATGCAACAGGATGATGAGGGATTGCGTGAAAATAATGGAGGAAGAAAACAAGATCAACTGAGCCAGACTTCGTCATCACGAGAAAAATGCCAAATCAACAGTCGAAGAATTGAGTTGCCTATAATTATAGGACCCCAACAACTCCTACAATACGTTAGGGTCATCAAAAGGGAGATGAGAGAAGAGGCTTCAGCCATCAATATCATTAATCCACCAAAGTAAAGAACACAGTCTCAAGTTTTGCAAAATTTTGGGTTTTGTTTTCAGTTGCATGAGAACATGCAAAGATTTTGGCATGGGGGAATGTTGAGACCTGAAATTAACATCCCCATTACCCTATTATACTCTTCACCTATACTTTTTTGGCATACTTAAAGCTTGAGTGAATGACAAGAACGCTACCAATTGCCAGTAATAAGGTCATAAGGTAAATTATGGTTAATTCATGCATTTTGTGGTCTATTGAGTTAAGGAATTAAATATTTCATGTACTAATGCTCGATTTGTCATATGTGAATCTTTGACCTCTATATGTCTAGCGTTCTTATACCAGCTCAGCCATCTAGTACATGTGCACCAAGCCTGTTATTGTCCAAATCTGGTACCAAATGCATCCGATACTAAATTTTACCTGTTGTGATGTGGTACCAACAACACAGACTGTTATGATCCGGTAGCAATGGCCACGCTCTGTCATGATCCAGTACCACCTTTTACGCTCTGTCATGATCCGGTACCATCTACCTGTTACGATCCAGTACTAATATGGAAGAGCCTAATGCACTAAGTTAAGTGTCAGATCTCGCCTAAGTCAATTGGTGGATGTCTATTTGCTATGATAAGAATAGTTTGTTGATTGCCTCATCCTCATGCACTTCATGTCATGAGGATGAAGCTGAAGATGTAACCGAATGATTAAACTTAACAACTGATTGATTTGCAAATCACTTCACCTCCTTGTGTTTCACGATTCATACTATTAAATAGTTGTGGCAAGGATGGTAGAGGGAGTAGGAGAATTAGCATATTATCAATATGTGAAGCAACGTGTGATAGGACAGAACATATCTTGAGTGAAGATTAATGGAATGTCATTTTATCTCCATATTCTGATTATCTATGATTAAGTGTGAGTTGATTTGTTAACGAAAGTTTTGATTTCATGTTTTGAAATGTGAGTGAGAGTAATGTGTGTGTCGAAAGCAAGCTTCTTGTAGACTTCAATAGCTAACCTGTTGAAGCGGCAAGGGTCCACCACCCAACAAAGGTTAGCCTCTTTGTAGATTAGCAATAGTATTTGTTTTCAGTAGTATAAACATTGAATTAGCTAAAGCTTTAACTCTATTAGATGATAGTAGTATAGAATTAAATTAAGATTTTCATTCTATAATTGCTTAGAGATCCTTAATTGATTTGTTTTTGCACATGCCCTATTTCTATTCTCATGAATTTTATTTCCTTGAGTGATCATAGATGTTGGAAGAAACAATCAAAACTACTTAGATAAGAACTAGTGAAGTTCATTGTGAACCACAACAGAACCAACCTATTGACTATTGAACTACCCATGCTATGCTTTGTTGATTGATGTGTGATTTATTTTCAGAAAGTGTGGATTTCATAGTTAGTTTTCTGGGTCAGACATCAGAGTTGATCTATCGAACCAATTCCATCTCATACTTGCATGTGCCATAATGGAATAGATAGTCTCTCTGTGAAAGACAACCAAAGTGCATTGTAATTTGCTATTTTGATTTGTTTCCAGCATGCATAATCTAGTTTAATTATATACTCGTGACATTAGAAATTAGCTTTCTTACTGGTGTCATGTAACTCTGTTGATTATGAATCCCAGATTGATAATTAATGAGTGCATTATACTAAACATATAAGTAGAACAACAGAATCCTCTGCCAAAATCACTTATGCTAGTGCTTTTGACCCCAATTTTTGCCTCCTTCTCAGATAAAGAAGATCTACTTCCTTGGATAACATGCAAGATGCAGCCCTAGAAGTAGAATCTAATGTGTTGGTAGTTGATAGGATCAGAAGCAAGTCTGAAAGAGAAAAGGGAAGAAGAGGAGTTGAGACCTCAACCTCTATTTTTTCTGCAACTCACCCTCAAGTAGATGAATTGACCAAAATGGTAAAGTCCCTGTCTGCCGATATGGAGAAAATGAAAGTAGATGGAAGGAAGACATACAAAAATCATCAAAACATTGACAACAGAGGCAACTTTAGAAGGTTGAACAACAATGCTCCTCAGATCTGTTATCACTCCAGGAAACTCTCCTAGGCTGTAAGTCGGAGATGCCTGGTAACTAACTCTTTTTGGAAATATTTTCTTAATATTTGATATGGTTTGTGGATCAAGATGAACATCTAGGGACTGGAATGTGTTTTCAAGACTGTCTAGAAATACAAAATCTCACAAGGCCTTCTAGCCATCCAGTCAGACAAAGTTTGATTAAATGGGAAAGAAAACAGCTATTACACCAGATTATACTTCATACCAACAAGCAAAATGGGTTTAATAACCAAAGAAATAACTTATGATTATCAACTAAAACAATTAACCAGTGAGATGACAGTCACTGCAAATTGAATGAGCATCAACAAAGAACTTTCACTCATAAGATATCAGAGAACAGAGGAGGAAAATCTGACCACACAACTGAAGGAAGCTTGAAATTTTTTATATAATAAGAATAAGTCTGTTGATTACAGTGATAGCATCATAGAACCCAAAATCGAACCTCTGGTTTGTCCCAAAAATAGATATTTATAGTCTTACAAACAGTTTTTACAGATCCTAAAAACAGGGATCTGTATTTAATAAAAACAACTCAATTCTATCTAAACAAATTGAAAGTAAAGTCTTTAACAACTAAACTAGAAAGTCGAACTGTCTTCAATCTCCAAAATCGCCAGCTGCATCCTTCTGCTCCTGATCTTCAGGATGTGGTGAAGAATAACAAGACACCTGTCTTTTGACAGTTGGATCTCCCAACGTTCCTGGTCGATTTTTGAGGAAATGGTTTTGCATTTGTTACCAAAATTCACTTGAATCTTTGATGTCAAACTCTTTGCATGTGATTTGATAGCCCATTGATACATTGGAACAACTTCAAAACCTGTTTGAAATGACCTGTCATGCCTTTGGTTTCAAAATTTACTTTCCGAGCTTTCAACAGCGCAACCGTTTTAATTTTTCGTGGGTTAGCTGTTGAAAGATGTCACTTTCAACAGCGCACGAGTCACAAAATGATAGCTTTGTGCTGGGGAAAGTCCCGATTGCGCTCAAAATGAGTTTTCACATCCAAAATTTGATTTCAACCAAACTTAGTGTGTCTCATATTTCTCACCTTACATATTGATGGCAACTTGAGCGAGTACCTTCAGATCTGGATGGTGTTTTTGCTTCAATTTTTGTTTCAACCTCCTTATCTACCTTTTGAGGCGCTTGGAAAGCCACCACAGGCTGTTGTAGTCTATGGTGAGTTTTGTCTTCCTCTTCTTCTCTCTGACACTTTCCTTAGCCAATATTTCAAATGCAACATTTGTCTTGGCGAAGTTATCAGACAACTTTTTATACCTCTCTTTAATCACCCGCTCCAAGACCTCCTGCTGGGAAATTACCTCCTTGAGATGCTTGATCTTCTGAGACTTCTTTGATTTGGAGTTTTTTTATGATTCTCCCTGTTCTGTCTGACTGAAGGTTTCATAGTTCTGTGCACACTCAGCTGACTGCTCAGAACTCTTGATGATAGGGCATTGGTCTTGCTGCTCTGATTCTGAATCTGAATAGGGCAAGTTAAGTATATTCTTCCCTATACTATGCTTTGTAGGATGCCCTGTATTCCGCTGTGTAGTCTACTCTGTGGTCTTCTCAAAATTCAACTTTCTCTTCAACCTGTGGTGCTTTGCTCCAGATATTTTGTCCTCTGAAGGCCCTGGCAAGGTCCTTATTTTTCTTGAACTGCTTTGAGGAGATGATTGTTTCTTTGAACCCTTCACATGTTCATTTGCAGTCTGGTTCTGTGTTTCAAAACCTTCCCAGAACAGAAAGTGCTCCCAACTCCTTCCCTATTGTTTCAATTCCTCCAGGATAACCAATTTTATGAGGCCGAGGTGACACAGAGTAGTTTTCATGCTTAATGGTTGGGCTCTAATCCTCTTGCAGACTTTAATCAAAATTTGGTATAGGAAATAAGGCAAATTAATAGGGGTCTTGCCTGTGAAATGATCCAGTAATTTGAAGTGGTACATCATCATTTTATCGTATCTTCCCTCCGATGTAATATACAATTGGATACCTTTAAACAATTCCTGCCATTCTTCATCTAGATATGAAACTATCATACCTTTTTTCCATGCTTTGTGTCTGTACCCTTCTTTCAAATATACCCTGAAATCCAAATTTTTGGGAGCCGTGGTTTTAAACCATCTCTGACCAGTTCTTGGTAAACTTGTAGCTGCGGCAATGACAGCCTCATCCACTTTGATTTCCATGGACCCGATGCGAGCTTTATTTCCATCGAAAGTCCTGGCAAAGGCTTCTGTTGTGACCTAGTGGCACCCAACTTGCAACCTTTCGACGAATTCCATACACCCTGCATTTGAAAAATGCTTCTGGACTTTGGGATGTGATTGTAGAAAGGATAGGTTATCCAGCTCTCTCTTGAGTAGAGCACCACTGCGTTTTCTCACCATCTTGTAGCTCGAAAAACTTGACAATTATAACCCCTGTAACTGCCAGTCGAGCCGAGGTTCTGCGCTGTTGAAAGCAGTTCGGGCTTCGGCTCTGTTTTGAAACAAATGAAAACTTCCACAGCATTTCGGAAACGATTTGTGATATGAAACCACTGTTTGATTTGATGGTGTCAGGTCGGCGGTACCTCGTCTGTACTTGCATAATCGAACCCGAGCTTTCCATCTCGGATGTCATGAGTGTTGAGCGTGAGTTTGTGGGTTTGATTCGAATTACAGTCATATTCTGACATGCACCATCGAATTTCTATCATTTCCCACTCTCATCAACGCATGCCTTGTATTTACCTGACGTGGGATGATCATATCATCATTACGTTCAGTCGTGGATATCACGCACATGATTCCCGCTCTTCTTCAACAACGGCCCGTGGAAAGCGCCTCTGTCAACTATTCACTTGCCACTTTCACCAGCACGCGACCCTTTGGAAAACTCCTGTTAGTTGCGGAAAGTATGCACTTTCAACAACGCACCACTTTGTAGAAAACACTCCTTAGCTGCAGAAAGTATGTACTTTCAACAGCGCGCCACCCGTGAACTTTGATTGTCAAACCTTTTGAAATTGACCACTTTCAACAGCGCACCCACTAATGAAAAGCGCTCCTAAGCTGCTGAAAGTCGACACTTTACACAGCGCACACCCAACTTTTGAACATAAGTTAGCTGTTGAAAGTGAATTATGGAAATTTTGAAAAAGAAGACTTCATGGATCACATTATTTTCTAAGACAAAACCAAAACCTAAGCTTAGCAACTACAAAAACTTCAAAAAATGACTTGAGGTTACAACCTATCACCTAGAAAAGCAAATAAATCCACTAGTTTATTTGAGGAGTTAACAAGATCATGCTAAGGGAATAAAGGGACATGGATAGAAATGATTAGAAAATTCAGACTCCTCTCCAAAATAACCTTGTTGTTGATGAGGAGAGGAAACAAGAAGAGCTAGACCCTGAGATTCACTGTATTGGAGACACCTCCCCATTTCCTCATTTGAAGAATTCCTCTTGAACAGTGAAATAAATGAGTTGATTAAGGGGAAAGGGGCCAGTAGTAGTCCTGATAAATACAACCTCCAGTCTAAGAAGAAATAAGGGAAGTTGGACATCCATGATCAACCTCTTGTAGCAGAGAAACATGTTAAGAAGAAAGAAAATATCACCAAGGAAAATAAAACTTAGAATCCCTCACCAATAGCCAAAGACCCTGTCCCAAAGGTGAGAGAAATTTTGAATCCTCCTTCCTCCTTTAACTTTGAGCATGAAATTCAAAAAATCAGAATTCCTGTGCCCATTTCAGAGCTAGTCAAACATGCATATTTCAAAAGGTCCCTCTCTAAGCTACTGCAGCCTGAACCATCCTACCATTCCACAAACTCAGTGAATCTGCAAGACGAAAAGACATCAGTTATCTTAGGTCCTATGGTATAATATGGAGATGACTCATCCCCTCCCTTCTACACATCACTGAACATACATGATAAGGTGTTGCATAATTGTTTGATGGATTCAGGGGCTTCCCATAATCTCATGCCCAAAACTGTCATGGAAGAACTCAGGCTGAAAGTCACAAAATATAACCATGACTTGTATTCCTTTGACTCTAGGAGGGTGCAATGTCTCATGGCCATCAAATATCGGGTGGTAACCTTGTTTTAGTTGCCTATGAAAAGTGTGGTCATGGATATTGTGGTGGTTGATGTTCCTCCCAAGTTTGGCATGCTATTGTCAAGATATTGGATTAAAAGGCTTGGGGGAACACTGCAGATGGACCTCACATATGCCACCATTCTAGTATTTGGAGGGGACAATAGAAGACTATACAGGGAAGCTTGGCTGGCCAACATCATCAGTGATGAGGCAAACCCTACCAATCACCCTATTTTTTCTCTAGATACTGACTTGGGATCTATCTTGTTACAACTCACTAATGCCCCTAAGTTTCCCCTTAAGATTAGAAAGAAGTCCCTCACCCTCCTTGAAGATTCTCCTCCAACTACTATTGTATGGAAAATGTTCTTTGATGGAGCTTCTTCAAGAGAAGGTGTTGGTGTTGGAGTAGTCTATGTTTCCCCTGCTCAGGAAACTATATATCTATCCTAAAAATTTGAATTTGAGGCTACCAACAATGTGGCAGAATATGAAGCCCTGGTTTTGGGCTTCAGAGCTGCAAAGGACACGGGGATCAAAAAGTTAGCAGTGTTTGGCGATGCCGAGTTGATTATTTAGCATGTAAGAAATATTTACCAGGCCAAACACCCTCAGCTCAGGAGTTACATAAATGAAGTACGGGGCCTCATTGACAGTTGTTTCCTAGCTTTCAATATATCATTTAGTCTAAGAGGAGAAAACACTGTGGTTGATTCCCTGGCTATTTTGGTGAGCAATTTCAAAGTTCCTCTGCCACCTAAGCTCAGGTATGATACAGAAGTAAAATATAGGCCCTCCATACCTGATAATGTCAAGCATTGGAAGGTGTTTGAGGATGACCTTGAAATCAAAAGGTTCCTGGAGACTGTAGAGGAATTTTGAACATTGCATATTGATCAAGACCCTACTTCTGAAGCCGATCCTTATGCTGATGATTTTCTAAACAAGATTGTTGATCATCATATTGTTCAGCTACCTAGCAATCACATCCCCAAAGGAATAGTTCCTTTGGAAAGGATTTTTTATAGAAATGATGTGGCAGTAAAGGACAAAATCTCAAATGATGAAGCTAATGTGGATGAGTGCAATATTGGCATAGGGGAGAAGCCAAAGTTTGCCAAGTTGTCTAATAGCTTGTCAAAGGAGCAGAAGGCCGAGTATATTGAGCTATTAAAATAATTTTCTGATGTGTTTTCCTGGACCTATGAATACCTCAGAACATATGGCATCAGTGTCATAGAGCACAAGATACCATTGAAGGAAGAATCCAAACCATTTAGGCAGAAGTTGAGACAGATAAATCCCATGTTACTTCCTATCGTGGATAAGGAAGTAAAGAAGTTGTATGCCCAAATCATTGTCCCCCTGAGATATTCAAAATGGGTAGCCAACTTGGTCCTAGTAAGAAAGAAGAATGGAGAGATCGGGCTCTGTGTCGACTTCAGAAATCTGAACATCAGCTCAAAGAAGGACAATTACCCGCTGCCAAAGATGGAACACATATTGCAGAGGGTAACAGGTGCATCCAAGATTTCCATGATTGATGTATTTTCTTGCTACAACCAGATCTCTATTCTACCCGAGGACAGAGAAAATACATCCTTCACCACTCCTTGGGTCACATTCATGTATGCCAAAATTCCTTTTGGATTGATGAACACAGGAGCAACATTCTAGCGAGCCATGGACATAGCCTTCATTGGAGAAAATGATAAATTTGTGGTCATCTATCTATCTATCGAGCCATGGACATAGCCTTCATTGGAGAAAATGATAAATTTGTGGTCATCTATCTGGATGACATAACAATCTTCTCCAGATCTGATAAAGAGCACTGGTATCATCTAAGAAAGGTCTTCTTAAAATGAAGAAGGTTTGGTCTCTCCTTAAATCCCAAAATATCATTGTTTGCCATGAAGGAATGGAAATTAATGGGGCACATAGTGTCATATGAGGGAGTCAGAATCAACTCCAGTAGGGTGGAGGCAATTAAAACCATACCCCTTCCCAGGTCTAGGAAAGAGGTCCAATCTTTTATGGGCAAGATTAACTTTCTAAGGAGGTTTGTTTCAATTTTTGTTGAATTGGTGAAGCATATCACAACCATGCTCATGAATGGGAATGAAATAAAGTGGACTACTAAACCCATAGAATTATTTAGCCAAATTAAGAAAGCATTGACTGAGGCCCCCATGTTGATCAGCCCTGACTATTCCAAAGATTTTCTGATTTTTTCTTTTTCTTCTTTTGATCCAGTGGCAGTTGTTTTGTTGCAGAAAAATGTTGAGGGATTGGAATAGCATATCTCCTTTTTTAGCAGGGCATTGAGGGATGCAGAGATCAGATATGACATCATGGAGAAGAAAGCCTATGCATTGGTGAAATCCCTTAAGGATTTTAGGATCTATGTTCTTCATTCAAGGGTTATTTCATATGTCCCTTCAGTTGTTGTGAAGGACATTCTCATTCAGCCCGACATAGATGGAAGAAGGAGCAAGTGGATTGTCAAAATCCTCGAGTTTGATCTAGAAATAAAAACCACCAAGCTGGTTAAAGGCCAAGGTTTAGCCAAGCTGTTGGTTGAGTCTAATTACAAAAATTTGGGGGTAAAATTTATCAACACCTACTCTCAGGATCAACCAGATGAGCATGCTGATAAAAATCCTCAGGGCACCCCTCCATTGGCAGAATGCACTTGGTATAAAGATATTATATATTTTCTGCAAAAATTAAGATCCCCTGATGATATGGAAAAAAGCAAGGCAAGAGATTTAAAGCTCAAATAAGTCAGGTATTGCCTTATTGACTGGGTCTTGTATTGGAAAGATCCTCTAGGAGTTCTTCTGAGATATCTAAACTCACAGGAGGCCCAGAAAATTATGTTTGATTTCCATAGAAGCCTATGTTGGGGACACCATTTCTGGAATACCATAGCCTAAAAAATCCTCAGGGTTGGGTGCTACTAGCCCACTTTAATCACATATGTCTATGCAAATATCAGTTCCTGCATCAAATGTCAAAAATTCTCAGGAAATCAACAACTCAAATCCCTGCCACTTAAACCTATAGTAGCTCCAAGACCCTTTCAACAATGGGGGTTGGAATTCATTGGGGAAATTCATCCTTCTTCAAGTGGTCAACACAGGTGGATCTTAATTGCAACAAATTATTTCACCAAATGGATAGAATCTATCCCCACCAGGAATGCTTCACACAAGGTGATCATTGGTTTTCTTGAAGATATTGTGGCAAGGTTTGGTTGTCCGAACAGAATCATCACTGACAATGATGCATCCTTCAAGTATGAGCCATTGATCAAGTTCTGTAAGCAGTTTGGGATTTCATTAATTCACTCCACTCCCTATTATCCCCAAGGCATTAGACTAGCAGAGTCCTCTAACAAAATTTTGATCAATCTTATTAAAACACTGTTAGAAGACAATAAGATGGCATGGGATTCAAAGCTCAAGTTCACTCTGTGGGTTGATCAAGTCACGAAAAAGATATCCCTAGGAATCTCCCCTTTCCAACTTGTTTATGGGAATGAAGTTGTTTTTCCTTCTCAGCTGGCTTTACCCATAGCGAAATTCTTTTAGGATTATCAAGGAGAACCTAACAATATGATCAAAAGAATTCATCAATTGGTGGAGGTCCAACAGACTAGAGATTAGGTGTTGGACAGAGCTCACGACTGTCATTTGAGGATCAAGTGAGCATTTGACAAGAAGGAGAAAAAGGGATATTTTCAACTGGGAGACCTGGTGCTTAAATGGGATGCACCTAGGAAGGAAAGAGGAAAGCACAACAAATTTGAAGCCCTGTGGATCGGGCCTTTCACAATATATGGAGTATTTTCAAATAATACTTACAGGTTGCAGGACTTGGAGAGCGAGGAAGTTTTTAATGGCCCTGTGAATGGGAATTTCCTGAAGAAATGTTTTACTTAAGCTATAAGTGGATCCATTGTAGTTGTGTTGACGGGCGAAACAGTCCATCCGTCAACTGGGAGAGTGGAACCGGTCCGGGGTTATCTAAATAACCCAAGCCGTTTGGTATGGACCACCCTGACGAGTTTAACGGCT